>QJPP01003804.1:0-118078 GCA_003996215.1 Jaltomata sinuosa | reverse complement strand
TTCGTATTTGCTTGTTATTATCTACCTGTTTTGTTTTGATTTCAGTAATAATAAGTTAAAACCTACCACTGTCATGTCATGTCAAGAGCTTAACGAATAAACTAAGCTAGATGATGATGATTTCGAGGAATATGACGAAGAAACTATGGTTCCCAAAGAGTTGACAGAGGAATTAAAGGACTTTGAAAACTGAGAGAGGCCCAACCTGGAGGAAACCGAGACGATCAATCTAAGAGATGACCAAGAGGTCAAAGAAACCAGAATCAGTGTCCAACTAATGGAAGCACAGAAAAGAGAACTCATCAAGTTACTTCGAGAGTACATCGACATATTTGCTTGGGCCTACAGTGACATGCCAGGACTAAGGACAGATATAGTCTCTCACAAGTTGCCTATCAAAATCCAAGGTTTGATCCGATCAAGAAGAAGAGTCGAAAGTTCAATCCAGACCTGAGTTTAAGGATCAAAGAGGAAGTTACCAAACAGATACAGTCCGGGGTGGTAGAGGTCACAAAATACCCCACTTGGTTGGCCAACATCGTCCCAGTTCCCAAAAAAGATGGGAAAATCAAAATCTGTATTGACTACCGAGACTTGAATAAGGCCAATCCCAAGGATAACTTTCCATTACCCAATATCCACATCCTTATTGACAATTGCGTGAAGCATGAAATGCAATCATTCGTGGATTGTTTTGCTGGGTACCACCAGATTTTAATGGACGAAAAAAATGCGGAGAAAACAGCTTTCATCACACCTTGGGGTGTTTATCATTACCGGGTAATGTCGTTCGTCCTTAAAAATGTGGGTGCTACTTATATGCGAGCCATGACAACCATTTTTCATGACATGATTCACAAAGAGATTGAAGTGTACGTGGATGATGTAATTATCAAGTCCCGCGAGAATTCGGATCACTTGACTCACTTAAGAAAGTTCTTTGATCAGCTATGGAACTACAATATAAAATAAAACCTCGCCAAATGTGCTTTCAGGGTCTCAGCCGGCAAGCTGTTGGGTTTCATAGTTAGTAGAAGGGGCATCGAGCTTGACCCTTCAAAAATCAAAGCAATACAGGATTTGCCTCCCCCGAAGACCAAGAAAGAAGTCATGAGTTTCCTGGGAAGATTGAATTATATTAGTCGGTTCATAGCCCAATCAATGGTTATTTGTGAACCTATCTTTAAGTTGTTGAAGAAAGATGCGCCAACCAGCTGGACAGAAGAGTGTCAGTGAGAGTTTGATCGTATCAAGAACTACTTGTCCAGCCCACCGGTATTGGTTCCTCTAAGAGAAGGAAGTCCATTATTGCTATATCTGTCAGTTTCAGAAAATGCCTTTGGTTGCGTCCTGGGGAAACACGATGAAAGCGGAATAAAGGAACGAGCCATTTATTACTTAAGCAAGAAGTTCACCCCATACGAGGCTCGTTATACTTTGCTAGAAAGGACCTGTTGTGCCCTGACCTGGGTTGCCCAAAAGTTGAGACATTATTTGTCATCCTACACGACATATCTCATTTCCAGAATGGACCCCCTTAGGTACATATTCCAAAAGGCCATGCCTATGGGGAAATTGGCTAAGTGGAAAATATTGCTAAGTGAGTTCAACATTGTATACGTGACTCAGAAAGTGATCAAAGGACAGGCCTTAGCGGATCACTTAGCGAAGAATCCGATTGATGAAGATTATGAACCACTCTGAACTTACTTCCCCGACGAAGAGATTTTGTTCATAGGAGAAGATATCACAGAAGCATACCCTGGTTGGAGATTGTTCTTCGATGGAGCAGTCAAAGGTTCAGGCATCAGAGCAGTTTTAGTATCAGAAACTGGTCAGCACTACCCGGTGACAGCCAAACTCCGTTTCCTGTGCACTAACAACATGGCCAAGTACGAAGCTTATATTCTCGGCATTCAATTAGCTATTGATATGGATGTCCGAGAACTCTTGGTTATTGGTGATTTTTATTTGCTAATTCACCAAGTCCAAGGCGAGTGGGCTGTGAAAAACCCCAAGATTGTGTCATATGTGAAGTTAGTACAATGATTATGCAAGAGATTCCGAAAGATCGAGTTCAAGCATATGCCAAGAATTCAAAATGAGTTCGTTGATGCTTTGGCCACCATATATTCCATGATTCATCACCCCGATCAGAATTACATCGATCCATTAATGATAGGTTTGAAAGAGCAGCCTGCGCATTGTGCTCAAGTTGAAGCGGAGTCGGATGGAAGACCATGGTATTATGATATCAAGATGTATCTTGAAGTCAGAGCCTATCCCGAGGATGCGACTGCTAAACAAAAGAAAACCATCCGCCTAATGGCCAACAACTTTTTCCTAAATGGAGAAATTATGTATAAGAGGACCCCAGATGTCAGATTCCTAAGATGTGTTAACTCAACTGAAGCCACAAAGCTGCTAGAAGAAGTACACACCAAAATATATGGACCTAATATGAATGGGTTCACCCTAGCCAAGAATATCTTACGAGCCAGATACTTTTGGATGACCATGGAAAATGACTGTAGCAAGTTCGTTCAGAAATGTCACAAGTGCCAGATCCACGGAGACTTGATTCAAGTGCCACCTAGCGAGCTTCATGTTATGAGTGCACCTTGGCCTTTTGTAGCCTGGGTTATGGATGTTATTGGTCCCATCGAGCCACCTGCCTCCGATGGATATAGATTCATTTTGGTAGCTATCAATTACTTCACCAAGTGGGTGGAAGCCGCTTCTTACAAGTCTGTAACCAAAAAGGTTGTAGCTAATTTTGTTAAGAACAACCTAATTTGTTGATTTGGGATCCCCGAATCAATTATTACCGACAATGGAGCAAATCTAAATAGTCACTTGATGAAAGAAATATGTGAACAATTCAATATCACTCGCCGTAATTCGACCGCATACCGTCCACAAATGAACGGAGCTGTGGAAGCCGCCAACAAGAACATCAAGAAAATTTTAAGGAAGATGGTTGATAATCATCAATCTTGGCACGAGATGTTGCCTTATGCTTTATTGGGACACCGAACGACCGTCAGGACTTTGACCGGGGCGACTCCTTATGTGTTGGTGTATGGATCGGAAGCAGTGATACCAGCTGAAGTTGAAATACCATCCCTTAGGATCATTCAAGAAGCTGGACTGAGCAATGAAGAGTAGGTTCGTGCTCATCACGAGCAACTCATGTTGATGGATGAGAAAAGGATGAGTGTTGTATGCCATGTTCAGCTGTACCAGCAACGAATGATTCGTGCATTCAATAAAAGAGTGAAAGCTCGTTTGTTTGCCATAGGACAACTGGTCCTTAAGCGTATCTTTCCCCACCAAGAGGAATACAAAGGAAAGTTTGCACCCAATTGGCAAGGCCCATATGTCTTTCAGAAAGTGTTGTCCGGAGGAGCTCTGATCCTATCCGAAATGGTAGGTCAAGTGTGGACTAAACCAATCAATTTCTATGTTGTAAAGATATACTATGCTTGAGGATAGTTTTTCTTTAATTTTCTTTCCCTGTAATCGCATTTTATCATTGTAATCATTTTTATTCTTTGTAATAGCTTAAAAATCCCTATCCTCTATGTACGAACTACGTCTGACCTGAATTCTCAAGAATGAGATACGTAGGCGGCTTTTGTCGGCCTCGGTCACCCCTTTTATTTATTTTCGACATTCTCCCACTACGAGTGTGGGAACTACATCTGACCTGATTCATGCCTCAATGGGATACGTAGGTGCCACAACGGCTCGGTCATATCACCCAGGAAATGGAAGCTAGGGCAGAATTTTCGAGAAAAGAATCTCAAAAATTCATAAGGCAAAGATCAATCTCCAGCAAGCAAGAATACTGAATATGCCGAAGAGCAACCAAAATAAATATCAAGAAATAATCTTGTAATCCCCCACAGAGTCTCAAGTCATTTGCCAATGGAATGAGATTCATCGCAAACCTTAACTAGGGAAGAAATTTTAAGGAAGACCTCAAAATTTCCACAAAAGCTTTCTTCAAAGAGTTCATAAACAAACTCCGAAGAATTTCCCAATGACCGAGAGATCAGAATCTACTCCAAAAATCCCCAACTGTAGCAAAGTCCGAGGGAGATTAATCCTCAGCTGTGGCGGATTTTCGAAAGAACAATCTTGAGAAGAAATCCCATAAATCTCATAGATTGTCAAAACTCTCGCCAATAGGACAAGATTTATCATGAAACCTTTAACTGGGGCATAAATTTTGAGGAGGACCTCAGAATTTCCATCAAGTTTCATTCAAGAGTCCACTCCAAAATCCCCAGTCCGAGACGGGTGGATCCTCAGTTGCGACAGATTTCTCGAAAAAACATTTCTGAACTCCCCAGCTAGGATAACAAAGGATCTTCAGAGTCCGTCAGCAATATGTCAGAAGCATTGAGGCATCAAATAAAGGACATTCATTGAGCCAGCACATGACATGGCGGGCAGAGACTTTTCGAACTATCCTTTTTCAAACCTTCATTTTTTCAAAGAAATTGTTTGAAAAATCTTTACAACAGATTAGTTTTACTCTTTTATAAATTGACTTTGTCTTATGTCTACCACAACCCGGGGAGTTGAGGATGACGGGCATCCGAGAGTCAAAAGCACCAAGAAAAGATAAAGCAAGGAGCAGAAGATCGAAGGAAGTCAACACAGATCAGTTTCACTAAAAACTAACAATTTTTCTGTGGATGCAGGTTGTCCTAAAAAGTGCGTTAGAAATCAGTGAAAGCCCCTCATTATCCAATGCGTTCAAAGAAACGCGACAAGACCAGATGCCCCAAAATTTAATGATAAAGGCCAAAATGGTGGGAAAAGCCGAAAGAGGCGTAAACGTCTGGAATGGACAAACTCTATTGTAGTTCACAAAATCTACTAGACAAAGAGAGATTGACAGCATCCTCAAGTCCTCAAGCAAATCAGGACATTTTTGGTCAACTTCAAATCAAGACACCAAATAAGAGATCAGTGACGTTCTCCGCCAATCCCCAGCAAGTCCGAAATTACCACGAACAGATGATGTTCAATGACGGTATTTATGGTTGTCCCCAGAAATGGGCACGACCATTTCATTCACATTTTGAACGAAAGTTGTTCTGATTAGCTTCATAGACCTTGTCTTTAAAGTCTGACTGTGGTCTCTAGTAAAAGCGACACTGTGTCTACTAATTTATTTGCTTTGAGCATAGGTACACACAAAAGAGTTATCAAGACAATATACGAATCAAAGGTGATGTTTTCTGCAACTGCTACGCATGCCATTGCACGATCATCCACATTCATATTTGCATGTCAAGAGGACCATGCCGAGAGGTCCATCCATATTGCATGTCAAGAGGACCATGCCAAGAGGGCCATTCATATTTGCATGTCAAGAGGTCCATTCATATTTGCATGTCAAGAGGGCCATTCTCTCTTTTATTATGCCAAATCTGGCATTCAGCATATTTATGTCCAATATCGCGTAAGGCGGAGGAGTCTGACGTTTGAGGATATCTATGCACCCTTATTAGAGACAACAAAGTCTCGCTCTGAATTATGCTTATATATACAAGAGCATTGATTGCCGGAAGAGGCAATTATATTTGATTGAGTGGAAAAGTTTTTGTCACCCTGATAATCAAATACCACATGCCATCGAGGTCGAAAGCATAGTCTGAGGGATGTTTGTAAGACGCCATCCAAATTAGAAGATGAACTGAATTTCCCAAATTTAAAGACCAAAGGTCATCTGTAAGTCACAGTGATATCTGAAATCGGATAGTGTGCAAGATTGCCCAAAACTTGATAGTATAAAAGTTATCTATAAGATGCAGCGATATCTAAAACCGGATAGTGTGCAGGATCACCTGAAGATTAAAAGTTCAAGGGTAATGCGTAAGTCGCGACAGTATCCACAATTAGATAACGTGCAAGACTACCAAAAAATTGATAGTCTAAGGGTTATCTATGAGCCACGACATATCCACGTTGATATTGTGCAGGACTACCTAAAGGCTAGCAATTCAAGAGAAATCTGTAAGTCGCATCACATCCAAGATCGGATAAAAGTGCAGGATTACCCAAAAACTGGCAATTCGAAGGACATCTGTAAGCCGCCTCTATCCAAAGTCAGATGATGTGCAAGATTACTTGAAGCTGAAAAGCTAAAGGCATCTGTAATCCACCTCTATCCAAAGTCGGATGATGTGCAAGATTACCCAAAGCCTGACAATTCAGGGAGTATTTATTAGTCACGTCTATGCGGATGATGCGCAAGATTTACCCCAAAGGTAATATGCAAAGACTACTATCAAAATCCAAGAAGGCTATCACATTCAAGAGAATGCCACAAATGGTCAAGACGACCGTCACCATCAAATGACTACAAAAGTCGTTACGCTCAAAAATTACCACACAAAAAATCCTATCTGATAGCCAAGGGGGATATCATGTGTGATTGTCATGGAAGTTGCCACAGGAAAGGACGACATCTTCCTCAAGAAACAACAAATAGGGAAAAATGAGGTACGAAACTATCTCTCCTTATTGAGCTACTTTACTATTAATGTTTTATTTCAGGATGTTGCCGAGAATATCCAAGAGGATGAAAATCTCGAACCAGAACAATGAGGAACAAAGCACATCAAAAGATGTCACAACCTAAAAATCGAACGTAATTCAAGGAAGAGGTATGTCAATAGAACTATCTCTCCAAATAGAATTATGTTACTACTAACAATCTTGTTTTGAGATGTTGTCGAGAGCATCCGAAAAAGGATGAAATTCTCAAAAGCAAAACCACAGGTGCGGACTACATCAAAAGGGATGCATCACAACGTGGAATTTTTTCTTAGCAGTGAATTGGGACATAGTCCGAAGAGGAATACCAGACTCTTTGGACGCGAGCTGAGGAACAAATTACCACTGCCATCAAACCACACCCCTATCAGAAGGCATGTGGTTAATTCCTATCTTTGGGGTCTTAGTCTCGCATCCAGGTTATTTTCTGAACTCACGCTGGAAGCAATCTTCCTTCTTTTCAAATCTGGGTGACAAAACACCTCGAGCTTTAGAAATTATGTCCATGTAGCTCTTATCTATAGATATGAGGGCCCCACATTTGTAATGGACATGATTACAAGCCTATTTTCCATGCTTCGATCCATTTGTCACTCATCCCGAGCAAAAGGTTGTCTTAACGTAAAGATTTCATTTTCTACCGATTGAGTCGAACTACAAGCAGCATGATTCCTAAGTCTTAGGATATGTAGGTGGGCTCTGTTTTGAAAACTCGGTTGCATTCTTAACTCCCCCAAATCCTCTCACTACCCAGCTTTCAAATCTCTCCGTACTTTGAAACCTAGATAGTGTAGAATTCTTTGAAAATCGGGTGTAAAATCTAGCGTCTTGAACTACAAATGGCTTGAATTATCATGCAACCTGAGATATGTAGGAAACTCGATACCAGAGTTCGGCCATGATTCCTTAAAATTCATGCTAGAACCAACCGCTTCCTGAAGATGAATATGTGGTCGGATAAAATTGAGAACGTCAATTCCCTTTGCCCAGGGTTCATTACACTCACCCTATCCAAAGGGAGTACCTGCCACAATATGAATTAATCTTGAGCATTTTCTAATTTTAAAATAATTTTGAAATAATTGTTTTGTAAAAAGGGATAAAACATTTTTCAAATAAACTTTATAATAGTTCTGAGTAATAATTTATATCTTTCATGTTTAATTACGTGGAGTTTATATAAGTTTACTTAAAGGACTATTTTAGAGTTTAATTTCATAAGAAAATCTTTTTAAAAGAATTAAACGTTTGATTTTCCTTCAAATTAATTCAAACGAGAGATTAATTAAGAAATTAATTTTTATAATTGTAAAAGAGGTAATTATACGTTAAATACGATAATTATTTCAAATTGTTTAAATTAATTAGGCTCAAGAGTTAATTGTAATTGATTCACTCTTATTTCAATTCTAGCCTATCCCTCTAAAACTATTTAAATTTTAGCCGAATGTTTCCTAATACCTCTCAAATTGGCTATCTCCTTAACTTTAAGTGGCCACATTTTGTAAAATGTGGCCATTACCTAAACACTCTTAAAACCCCTTTGTTTCAGCCACAATTGGGCTAAATTCGTCCAAGCCCACACCCAACAACTCACCTAAATGGAGGAAATTACATGGAGTGTCCTCAAAAGTGAGTGGTCTTCAATTTATGCCCCTCATAAGAAAAGTCTTTAAAAAATACCCTTCCTTCCTTTTTATGTATAGAACATATACATTTTTGCCCCTCTACACTATAACTCTCCATGTTCATTTGTCTCTCAACTTTTAATTTTCATTTTTCTTTTTTCTTTTATCTTTTTAATTTTTTTTCTTTTTTCTCAATTTTTTTTAATTCTCGTTTTCTTTTTTCTCAACCTTTATTTTCTTTTTTTCTCTTAACTTTTTTTTTGTTCTTTTTTTTTCTCAACCTTTATTTTTTTTATTCTTTTTTTTTCCTCTTTTTTCTTTTTTTTCTCAACTTTTTTTTTCTCTTTTTTCTTTTTTTTCTCAATTTTTATTTTTATCTTTATTTTTTCCTTTTCTCTTTTATTCTTCTCTTTTTTTCTTTTTTCTTAACCTCTATTATTTTTTGCTAATGAACAAAAAAAGTTGGATAATCCGCAAAGAAGATCTTCTTTCTTTGAAATCGAAGTAAACTTAAGAGCGTACTTTGTTGTTTGGAAGTCCTTTGGAACAAGTCTTGCCTCTAAGACAAATGTTATAGAACATCTCATAAATCAAGACACAATGAGGTAGTGTCAAGCCTTGCTCGTGGGGCATAACTTGTTGTTTGAAAAATTCTTGAGCTAAGTCTTACCTCTAGGCAAGAGTTATAGAGCATCTCATAAATTAAGACACAATGAAGTAGTGTTAACTCTTGCCCATGGGGCATAACTTGTTTTTTGGGAGGCCCTTGGGCTAAGTCTTGCCTCTAAGGCAAACGTTATAGAGCATCTCATGATCAAGACATAATGTGCTAGTGTCAACTCTTGCTAATGAGGCGTAACTTGTTGTTTGAAAGTCTTTGAGCTAAGTTTTGCCTATAAGGCAAGAGTTATAGAGCATTGCATAAATCAAGACACAATGTGGTAGTGTCAACTCTTGCCCATGGGGCGTAATTTGTTATTTGGAAGTCTTTGGGCTAAGTCTTGCCTCTTAGGCAAGCGTTATAGAGCATCCCATAAATCAAGCACAATATGATAGTGTCAACTCTTGCCCATGGGGCGTAACTTGTTATTTGAAAGTCTTTGGGCTAAGTCTTGTTTCTAAGGCAAGAGTTATAGAATGTCTCATAAATCAAGACACAATGAGGTAGTGTCAAGCCTTGCTCGTGGGGCATAACTTGTTGTTTGAAAATCCTTGAGCTAAGTCTTGCCTCTAAGGCAAGAGTTATAGAGTATCTCATAAATTTAGACATAATGAAGTAGTGTGAACTCTTGCCCATGGAGCGTAACTTGTATTTTTTGAGAGGTCCTTGGGCTAAGTTTTGCCTCTGAGGCAAGTGTTATAAAACATCTCATAAATCAAGACACAATATACTAGTGTCAAGCATTGGCGTAATTTGTTGTTTGGAAGTCTTTGGGTTAAGTCTTGCCTCTAAAGCAAGAATTATAGAACATCTCATAAAAAAAAATAAAGGTCGAAAAAATTGATTAAAAAAAAGAGAAAAGAAAAATTAAAAATCAAAGAAAAAATAAAAAAAATAGAAGTTAAGAGAAAAAAATAAATATTGAGAAAAAACGAAAAAAACAAAAAAAAAAAGACAACAAAAAATAAAGGTTGAGAAAAATAAAAAAATAAAAAAAATAAAAAATAAAAATAAAAGGAGAAAAAAATAGAATTGAGAGGAGAAAAGAAAAAAAAATAAAGATTGAGAAAAAAGACAAAACGTAGAAGAAAGAATAAAACAAAAAATAAAAGAAAAATAAAGGTTGAGAAAAAAAGAAAAAAAAAAAGAAAAAAAAAAGAAAAAAGAAGAAAAAAGAAAAAATAGAAATAAAAAAAAGAAAAGAATAAAGAGAAAAAGAAATATATATAAAAGTTGAGAGATAAATGAGCATCGAAAGTTATTTAAAAATATTTGAGGTGTAGAGGGGGAAAAAGGTAGTTGCTCTATACATGAAAAACAAGGAAGACTATTTTTGTAGTTGTCCCACCTAAATGTCCCCTAGCCCACTCCCTTTTCGCCCACTACCCGGTCCAAGCCCAACCTTAACCCCTATTACTCTTTCACTCCTCTCTCTTTACTAACACACAGACAAAACCAACAAACCCTCACTCTCTCTCAAACAAAACGACCCCTTAGCTCATCTCCTTCACCATTAAAACGACAACAACCCTAGCGCCGTCTCTCATTTCCCCCCCATTTTCCTTCGTCCCCAGTACAATCTCGCGTGCTGGTCATGATATTTGTACCAAGATGGTACTGGGGTAGCAACGTGGAAGCAATCTGTGTCTCCCCTTGTCCTTGTGGAGAAATCTCGCTCATAATTCGTACCAAGAGGGTACGAATTCCAGCTGGATCCTTATCCCCTTTTCAAATTCGAAAATTTGTAGCGGAAATCCCAGAAAAACCCTTGGAAATGGGTTATCCCTCATAAAAATTTAAGTCCCAAAAACCCCAAACCATTTCCTATATAAACCCCACTATTTTCAGTGTTGGGTAACATTTTCGGAGCTAGAGGAACCTTAAAAAAGCTTGAGGAAGCTCGGGGATCCTTTGGTAAAGAACTCGAAGTTCTTTTCATTATTTCATGGAAATCCGAGTATGAGGTTTCGATTTTGGCGGTGGTAGAGTAAGGTTCCGGCAAAGCTCGAGTCCCGTTCGTTGCTCCGAAAAAGGTAAACCCCTCATCCTTTTCCTTTATTCATTTTCTTAACATAATGTAGAGTTGTCTGTTCTCTTCTTTTCTTTTAGAAATATTTCTTTTGGTTTTAGGCTGATGTTGTTGTGATGATAAGTTCTGTTTTCTATTATAAATCTCTGGTTTTAGGCTGGTCTGGTTTATTTGGTATGGTGTTAAGAAGTTATGAGTGAAAGTTTTAAAATTTGTCATTGTCAAGTATTGAAGCTCTTAAAATTTTAGTCTGTTTTTCTTGTTCTTTGTTCTTCCTATTTTAAGTGGTTGTGTGTATTCATGAATGATTGCTTGTGTTGGACTGATTAGTCACTGTTTGGGTTTCATTTTGGTTTGCTTGAAAAAGACCTGGATCATTTATCGAGAGTACTGGCTGTGTGAAGATTTTAAATGAGTTTCTCTTTCTTTATGAGTTCCCTATTGAGACTCAAAACTAGAGACGGGATGTATCCCTTAGTGATATTTTATTCATCTCTAAAAGTTCTCAATTCGAGATCCTTGGACGGGTATCAACCTTACTGCCTTACTTGTATACGTGTTCAATATGTTGTGCGTCAAAAAATGCAGGTTAAAACCAGCTTAATGTGCTAAAATTAGAAGTTTTAATTGAGGAAATATTAAGTCCTAGTTGGTTTCTGTTCTTGCCTCCCTTTGCTGGTTATATTTGACAAAATATGGCATGTGTTTCTCTCTTTACTTCGTGTGTTGCAGCTCACTCCAAGTATGACTATGTTCTCACTGTTTTTTCTTTGTAAGCAATTCGATAAAGTTTTAGGCTTCTTTCTTTTGGAATCAGCCGTGAGTAGAATGGCAAGATTGCATCTCCATGTATTCACCTTTAGTTGTTTAAGCATTAATTTTAGCTATTTGACCTAGGTGGTGATATGGTTTCATGCCTTTTTCTTTGTCCCTTGTCTGTTATGTTTTGTTAAAGCCTATTAGTTATTAAGGTCTTCACTGTGATTTCATCTTCAATGGATCTTACCTGTTAATTTGGTGTCTACTTTGAATATATTTCAGCCTTCCTTGACAAAGTCGAATCCATGTGCAAAGGATGGTTCTATTTTTGAGTGATCTGATAACATTGTTTTACCATTTTTCGTTAAATAAGTGTCGGACTCCTCTATTTTAGCTGCTGCATAGAGTTGGTATATTTTGAAATTGGTTTTCAATGTCGGTTATGTAGTTATATGATCGCACCTAGTCCCCTCCATGAGCTATGTATAAGATTTAGCATCAATGTTGTGTCAAAAGCTGATCTTTTGTGCTTCATCGAAATGTAGTTTAATCACCTTTGTTGATTGAAGTTTCAACTTGGCTTTTGTTAAGTAGTGTAGAGTCTTTGTTTCTCTATCTGCTAGTCCCAAAGTTAATCCATGACTCCCTGAAATTTGCTTAATAGATCATTGTGTTTCTTTTCTCACGTGCCCTTTGATTGAGTCTTTGGAATGCCTTTTCTATGAAACTCGTATAGCCTAATCTCAAGACTGATATGTGAAGTCTTCTATCATGTCTTACCTTTTGAATGGATCTCGCTTTTCTTTATCCATGGAATGTTGAGTTTTTCCTTTGTCTACAGAAAATGAGTGATCTGTCAAAAGACAGAAATTTATTTGTACCTGTTCTATAATTTGATGTATTGAAGTTGTTATTTGGATAATCCCTAACCTCCATCTCTTTGCTCTTTTGTGACATGAATCACCTCGAGTCCACTCTGGACTCCCTCTTCCTTGCATTTCGTTGGGCTCACATGCCCAACACTTCATCTATCGAGTCAGCCCAAACCCAAGAGGAGATCGATGTACAGGTTAAGGAAGATTGAGAAGAAATGGGTTAAAAACCCATAAACAAAGCAGCATCAGCAAAGTCCATATGGACTGGACTCAGAAGAAATTGGGCCAAAGCCCATACACATAATAGGATCAGCAACGGTCCAGAATGGCCAAAAGATTAAGTGAATGGACTGAAAGTCCACAATGGCATAGCAGCAGTCCAAAGGGGTTGAAAATTAAAGAAGTGGACCAAAGTCCAAAAAAGAACAGCGGTGGGCCTAAAGAGGGCCCACAAACTAGATTTAGGACAGGTTTAGATTAAGCCAATGGCTTATTCACATTCTTTCTCTTTAAGTATTTGTTTAGATAGAATTATCTATATCATGTGAACTCTAACATTTTAGCTTAGTTGGATTATCCCCCAAAAAAAAGAGTAAGCATTTTGCTGTTTAACCTTCATCAAATCCATTACTATTTTTCTCCATGTTAAAAACAGCCGAAGTCATATGTTTTTAAAGAATTATCCAAAAGCATGTTTTCCTTAAACTAATTCGATATGTTTTCTCTTGAAGGCGTTTCTATCACTTTCTTTCATGAAGTTGTAATTTTTGAATCAAGATAAATGCTTTCCTTAAAAAATAGTCAAATAAGTTAGTTTTCAAACAAGTTCAGATAACCGCGAGTTAGTGGATACTCTTGGTGCCTTAACACCCTTCCAAGAGTATTAATTTGAACTCTTACCCAAAATCTCTTATTTTTCTAAGTCTTTATCTGTTTTGACTTTGAAATATTTTTATAAGTTTTTCTTGGTTTTTACTTTTATAAAACTAAGTGGCGACTCTTGCTTTTAAATTGAAAATGTTTTGGAAATTTTAAATTGAGATTTTTGAAACAAATTTTCAATACGAGTCATTTTTTCTCGAAAACACCAAGACATTTCTGAAATGATCTCCAGAAATAAGATGTAAACTGAGGACCTCTATCTGATATGATGGACAAGGGAACCCCATGCAACCTGACTATCTTGATGATATAGAGCCTGGCATAATCCTCCATGGAATCTGTAGTCCTAACAGCCAAGAAGTGAGCTGACTTAGTAACTCTATCCACTATCACCTAAATGGAGTCGTGTTGTCTACGAGTACGAGGTAAACCCGTAATGAAATCCATGTTAATCACTTCCCACTTCCAAGTAGGAATGCTAATATCCCGAGTCACACCTCCTGGTTTTTGATGTTTTACTTTTACCTGCTGACAGTTGGGACACTTAGCCACAAAATCTGCAATGTCCCTCTTCATACCATTCCACCAATAGACTTCCCGTAGATCACGGTACATCTTAGTGACACCGAGATGAATAGAATATCTGGAATTATGGGCTACTGTAAGGATATGCTACCTCAACTCACCCACATTAGGTACACATAAATGACCCTGGTAGCAAAGCACACCATCTCCCCCTTAGGAGAAAACCTCTACCCTCTCCTGATGAACTGCACCTTTCAACTGGAGCAGTATGGGATCATTGTCTTATTTCTCTTTAACCTCCGCTACCAATGAAGATTCTGACCCATTCTGGACTATCACACCACCATCTGTCATGTCCATATGGAAAACTCCTAAACGGTCAAGCCTGTGAACATCTGTGGCTAATTTTTTTCTTCTCTTCCTCAAAATGTGACACACTACCCAAGGACAGCCTGCTAAGGGCATCAGCCACTACATTGGACTTACTCGGATGGTAGAGCACATTCATATCATAGTCTTTGAGGAACTCAAGCCACCTTCTCTGAAGAAGATTCAACTCTTTCTGGGTGAACACATACTAGAGGCTCTTATGATCTGTGAACACATCTACATGCAAACCATACATATAGTGTCTCCAAATCTTTAGGGCAAACACAACAACTGCAAGCTCAAGGTCATGAGTCGGGTGGTTCTTCTCATGAATCTTAAGTTGTTTGGATGTATAAGCTATGACCTTACCACGCTGCATCAGAACATAACACAAGATGACTCTGGACACATTGCAATATACTACAAAATTATCTGAACCCTCTGGCAAGATGAAAATGGGAGTTGTAGTCAACCTGGTCTTCAATTCAAGGAAGCTTTTCTCACACTAATATAACCACTGAAACTTGACCTTCTTCTGAGTCAACTTGGTCAATGGGCCAACTATGGATGAAAATCCTTCAACAAACCTCCTGTAGTAACCGGCAAAACCCAAGAAACTCTTGATGTCTGTCAGAGATGTGGGTCTAGGCCAGTTCTTCACTGCCTCAATCTTTTAAGAATCAACTTGGATTCTCTCACTAGACACCACATGACTAAGAAAAGCAACTGATTTCAACCTGAATTCACACTTACTGAACTTGGCGAACAACTGGCGATCCTTGAGAGTATGCAACACTACTCTCAAATGGTCTGCATGCTCTTCCTCGCTCTGAGAATATATGAGTATATCATCAATGAAGACAATGATGAATAAGTCTATATACTTCTTGAACACTCTGTTCATCAAATCTATGAAAGCTTCTGGAGCATTTGTTAGTCCAAAAGACATAACTACAAAATCATAGTGACCATACCGAGTTAACTAGCACCCTGAAGCTGGTCGAACAAGTCATCAATCTTGGGGATGGGATACTTATTTTTTATTGTGACTTTGTTTAATTGACGATAGTCGATACACATCCTGAGAGAACCATTTTTCTTAGACACAAACAATACTGAAGCACTATATGGAGGGATGTTGGGTCTGATGAAGCCCTTATCTAGAAGGTCTTTTAATTGTACCTTTAATTCCTTAAGCTCGGCTGGAGCCATTCTGTAAGGAGGAATCAAAATAGGCTGGGTATCTGAAAGGACATCTATTCCGAAGTCAATTTCCCTTTTGGGAGGAACTCTGGGAAGATCTTCTGGAAACACTTCTGAGAATTAATTCACCATTGGGACTGACTCAAAAGTTGGGGTCTCAGAGTTTGAATCCTTAACCCAAACAAGATGATAGATACAACCTTTGGAAATCATCTTTTTGGCCTTAAGGTAAGAGACGAATCGACCTACATGCACTGAGGTACTACCCTTCCACTCTAAGACTGGCTCATTTGGCAATTGAAAATGAATGATCCTAGTACTGCAATCGACTGAAGCATAACAGGAATGTAACCAATCCATACCTAGAATGATATCAAAGTCAGTCTAGGAACCAATCTGAGTTGCACTGAATCCCTAAGATTTAGGAACCCTAGGTCTGAATAACTCATGGAGAACTAAAGAATTGAACTGAATCTAGTAACTCAATCGGTGAAAGGAACCCATTGATGAAATCCCATGTACCTGGGAGAAGATTCTACGGTTGAACCTTTGGATTTGGGGCTGAACCTGAAGAAAACCCTCTTGCTTGTTTGTAACACCCCGGAATTTGATTCAGCTTTTAAAGTTAGAGACTCTGAAAATTTTGAAACTTCCAGGAATCATGAGTCAAGTCAACGAGCTATGGATAGAACCCTGAGTCATGAAAGTGGCTCTGAAACCAATTCTGCAAACCCCTCCTCTAGTCTGAGAACCACGACCGGAGTCCACGAGTCGTGGTTGACTTCATGGGTCATAAAACCCATTCATGGAACTCAGACTGAGGGTAGCCTTTTTCTTTGAGAACCATGAACAGTTTCTACAGATTATGAAAGCTTCCACGGATCATGGAATCCGTCCGTGGAAATCAGATCTGCAGCTTGAATTTTGGCTCAGAAACCACGACTCCAATCCATGAGCCGTGGTTACTTCTACGGTCCGTGGAAAGGACCTGTGGAACCTGAAGTGGAGTTTTTATTCAACTTTTCTCCAATTAAATCCCAAGGATATTTCTATAATTACCCACCCTTTTAACTCCTAAGTGAGATCGTTTGGACCAGTTTTAGTAGAATTTTATTTCTTAATAGCCTAAACTCTTTTTATTCTAAGCAATTCTATCCCAAAACAAGAAAGAACTCCTTCAAACTCCAAGATCAAGCCTCTATTTCTTTTCATCTTAAGATCAAGCTAGCTTCAATAAGGTATGTGGGTATTCAATAAGGTATTTTATTCATCCTTATGCCCAAAACTCGTGATCTTTACTTTAATTTATGAATTCATGAAATTAGGGTTCTTACCCAAATTGGGAAAAACTTATGGGTTCAGTTTTAAATCTTCAATTCATGGTTTCTCATTACTTATCTATAATTTATTTGAGGTTCCTTAATTCATTTCAAAAGCTCGTGCATTAAAGATGATTTCTAGCATGATTCCATTGAATTGCATGATTTCAAGTGAAAATTGACATGTTTAGATAACATGGCCTTATGTAATTATAAAAGTGCATGCCTAATTCTTCAAGTTATGAATTTAGAAAGAAAAGTATATTTTGAATTATAGCTATGCTCAGTTTTTAAGGATTTAAAGTATGAATTGCATGACATCAGATATGTCCTTATGTTTTATGAAAGGTTTGGCATATAGATATTTCTACCTAAGCTATGTGAATTGCATGGTATTAGATATACCCTTATGCTTTTCAAAAAAAATTGGCATTAGATGTATCACAAGTAAAAATTAAGCTATAAGTATGTTTTGGGAGTAGTATTGAGCAGCGAGTCAGATTGGGTTTAGCATACCCCTTGTATATTCCAGAACTATGTACCATAGTAGGTTCTTTAAGTCCCCTCAGTGGGAATTAGACACTGTGATCACACTAGTTATTCCTTTATACCCTGGCAAGGTATATTAGGTCCTCTCAATGGGGTGGATACATCAGATACCATGTAGCTCACATGGTCTATGTCGGTGAGAGAACCTTCCACAGAAGCAGTTTCATGTTTAAAAAATATATTTGACTCTTGCTCAGATTTCAGACTCACTACTTATGATTATGTTTTCAGCTTATGATATTGCAATGAGTCATTTACATTACAGTTTTATTATTATAGCATGAGATCAGTTTTATAGCATATCTAGCATGTTTACTCAGATTCTGCACATCTCACATACTAAGTATATCTTATAGTACTAATGCATATTTTGCACTGCATCCTTTTGATGATGCAGATTTAGGTTCGGGTCCTCAGATTCATGGCTAGAGGATTACCGGTGTCCCAGCTTTGTGTGGTGAGTTCTCATACTTCGAAGACTAGTATCAGTTGTCTACCTTTATGGTTTTTGTTTAGTATTTGGAGTTAGCTGGGGTCTTGTCCGAGCAACTCATTATTCAGTTTAGAGGCTTTCAGACATAGTAGAGATTCTGTATTTGGGTTTCAGATTCTATTATGTTATGTTTGAGTTGTTGATGACTCAGTCTATTTATCTCTTCAGTTTGATGCTTCCATTAAGTTTACCTATATTTGTTTAAGTCATGCTTTAGCCAAGGGTTAACTTGGGGAACTTGTGGTCCCGAGTCCCATGTTATGCCTAGGGGGTAGCCTCAGTGCGTGACAAACTTGGTATCAAAGCATCAGGTTTAGAGTCCTAGGGTGTCTAAAATCTGCATTGAGTAGAGTCTCTTTCATGTGTGTGAAGCGCGCCACACTTATGAGAGGGAAGCTATGAGGTGTCTTAGAAAAAACTTCACTTCTTTCAAGATCAATATCGTGCGATATATTTTAACTCTATTACCCTCTAATCCATTATTTATGCATTTCAGATTATGCCTCCTCGCCGTGCCATGCCGAGCCGAGCCGATCAAAATGTTGACCCTCCAATTCCAGACCCCGAGGTCACAAATGTAGAGTTCAGAAATGCCATTCATATGCTAGCTCAGACTATGGCCGCTCAGTCCAATCAGCAGGCTCCTATCCCTGTCCACCCTCAAGGTGGAATAGCGACCCAAGTTTGAGATTTCATTCGCATGAACCCACCCGAGTTATGGTGTTCGAAAGTTGGTAAGGATCCACAAAATTTCATGGACAAGGTAAAAAAGATCTTTGGTTTGATGCAAGTGGGTTGTGCTGATGTTATTGAGCTAGCTTTCTATCAACTCAAGGACGTGGCTCATATTTGGTTCACTCAATGGAAAAATACTAGGGCTAGAGATGTGGTCCCTATGACTTGGGAATGTTTTGAGAGGGATTTTCTTGACCGGTTCTTCCCGAGGGAGTTGAGGCAAGCTAAGGTTGAAGAGTTCGTGAATTTGAGGCAAGGTTCTATGTCAGTTTAGGAGTATGGATTGAAGTTCACCCAGATTTCTAGGTATGCTCCTTCCAAGGTAGCTAACTCGTGGGATGAGATGAATAAGTATGTTTATGGGGTGTCAGTTTTGGTAAAGAAGGAGTGTAGGCCCGTGATGCTTTTTGGTGACATGGATATTTATCGACTTATGACTCATTCCTATCAGATTGAGGGAGATGGCAAGAGAGAACAAGAGGGTTAGATCGGAGAGTTTGGGTTTTGGCTATCATAAGTTTGGAGGCGGACATCGCTCTTCATTTCAGATGAAATCATCAGGGCCCGTTCATTCTTCAGCTAGTGTTCCTACCCAGGCCCCTAGGCCTCATCATGATTAGACTGGTAGAGGATTTGGTTCCTATTTGTAGGGAAGTGTTGGAAAGGGGACTCCTTACCCTTCTCGCAACAAGTGTGGTAGAAGTCACCCCGACGAGTGTCTAGCTGGTAGAGACGGGTGCTTTGGGTGTGGACAGGTTGGACACAAGAGTAAGGAATTCCCTTCAGCTAGGAAGGGTTGGGAGGTAGTAGGACACAGTATTCTCTAGCATCTCTAGGAGGTCAAGTGGCCCAACAGGGCACTGCTTTTAATTCTGGTGGTCAGTGCCAGAATCGCCTTTATGCCATTTCCTCATGCCAGGACTAGGAGAGTTCACCGTACTGGTATGTTAAAAGTCTTCTCTCTTAGTGTGTATGATTTATTGGACTATAGTGCCTCCTTATCTTTTGTGACCCCTTATGTTGCTTGCAAGTTCGAGATTAGTCCTGATCAGCTCTTAGAATCCTTTTGTGTTTCTACTCCTGTTGGTGAGTGAGTGCTAGCCAAAAGAATCTACCAAAACTTCCCTATCTCAGCCCTTCATAGAGTCACTTCAGTGGATCTAGTAGAGTTGGAGATGACTGATTTTGATGTTATTCTTGGTATAGATTAGTTGTATGCATGTTATGCCTCGGTCGATTGTCGTACTCGAGTCATCAGTTTTAAGTTCCTGAATGAACCTGTCTTAGAGTGGCAAGGTAGTCCTCCATGCTCAAAGGGTCATTTCATATCTTATCTGAAGAATAGAAAGATGATTTCTAAGGGTTACGTCTATCATATAGTTCAAGTTATGGACACGGAGTTCGAAACCCCATCCCTCCAGTCAGTTCCTATTGTAAAGGAATTTCTAAAAGTGGTTTCCGAAGATTTGCCTGGAGTCCTTCCCGAGCGGGAGATTGACTTTGGAATATATCTTTTTCTAGATACGCATCCTATCTCTATTCCTCCTTATAGGATGGCTCTCGTGGAGCTTAAGGAATTGAAGGACTAGTTGAAAGACCTTCTTGATAAGGGTTTTATTTGACCCAGCATATCTCCATGGGGCCCTCCAGTCTTATTCGTGCAAAAGAAAAATGGTGCTCTCAGAATGTGTATCGACTCACGTCAGTTAAACAAGGTCATAATCAAGAATAAGTATCCCATTCCTAGGATTGATGACTTGTTTGATCAGCTTCAGGGTGCCAGTTTCTTCTCCAAGATTGACCTTAGATTCGGTTATTATTAGCTTCGTGTTCGAGAGTGTGACATCCCGAAGATAACCTTCACAACTCGGTATGGTTATTATGAATTTGTGGTTATGTCTTTTGGACTAACGAATGCTCCTACAGCCTTTATGGATTTGATGAACTGTGTATTCAAGTAATATTTGAATATGTTTGTGATTGTATTTATTGATGATATTCTTATCTATTCTCAGAGTAAGGAGAAGAATACGGGCCATTTGAGGGTGGTGTTGCAAACTCTTAAGGATCGATAGTTATTTGCTAAGTTTAGCAAGAGTTTTGGATACAGTCTGTTGCTTTTCTGGGTCATATTGTGACTAGAGATGGTATTTGAGTTGATTCTCAAAAGATCGAGGCAGTAAAGAACTGGCCTAGACCCACTTCCCCGACTGATATTAGGAGCTTTTTAGGTTTGGCTGGTTACTACATGAGATTTATGGAAGGGTTTTTTTCCATTGCTGCCCCATTGTCTCGGTTGACTCAGAAGAAGGTTAAATTTCAGTGGTCTAATTTATGTAAGAAGAACTTTCAGGAATTGAAGACTGATTGACCACAACTCCAGTGTTGGCTCTACTCGAGGGCCTAGATGACTTTGTTGTGTGTTGTGATGCTTCTAAGATTGGTTTGGGTTGTGTGTTGATGCCGCATGGTAATGTGACTGCTTATGCTTTGAGATAGCTTAAGATTCATGAGAAGAACTACCCTACTCATGATCTTGAGTTAGCGATCGTGGTTTTTTGCTTTGAAGATTTGGAGACACTACTTGTATGGTATTCATGTGGATGTATTCACCGATCATAAGAGTCTTTAGTATGTTTTCACTCAAAAGGAATTGAATCTTCATCAAAGGAGATGGCTTGAGCTTCTTAAGGATTATGATATGAGTATGCTTTACCATCCGAGTAAGGCCAATGTCATGGAGGACGCACTTAGTAGATTTTCCATGGGTAGTATGTCTTCGATTGAAGACGAAAAGAAAGAATTGGCTAAGGATGTTCATCGACTTGCTCGATTGGAAGTTTGCCTTATGGATTCGACTGAAGGTGGTGTTATTGTTCCGAATAGTTCTGAATCATCTTTGGTAGCTGAAGTGAAAGAAAAGCAAGACAGTGATCCTATTTTGCACCAGCTGAAGGGTGCAGTCCATCAGCAAAGGGTAGAGGTGTTCTCCCAAGAGGGAGATGGTGTGCTTCGATATCAGGGTTGATTGTGTGTTCCTGACATAGATGGGTTGAGATAGCAGATTTTTATAGAGGCTCATAGCTCCAGGTACTCTATTCACCCTGGCACTACCAAGATGTACCATGACCTACGGGAAGTCTATTGGTGGAATGGCATCAAGAGGGACATAGCAGATTTTGTGGCTATGTGTCCCAACTGTCAACAAGTGAAGGTAGAGCATCAGTGACCAGGTGGTATGACTCAGGATATTGATCTTCCTTCTTGGAAGTTGGAAGAAATCAATATGGATTTCATTACTGGTTTGTCTCATACTCGAAGACAACGTGATTCTATTTGCCTGATTGGCGACCAAATGACTAAGTGATCTCACTTCTTAGCTGTTAAGACTACAGATTCAGCAGAGGATTATGCCAGACTCTACATTCGAGAGATAGTCCGATTGCATGGTGTTCCATTGTCTATCATTTTAGATAGGGATACTCAGTTTACATCCCAATTTTGGAGGTGGTTTCAGAAAGGTCTTGGTACTCAGGTTAAGCTTAGCACAACTTTTCACCCACAGACGAATGGCCAGGCAGAGCATACTATTCATACTTTAGAGGATATGTTGAGAGCTTGTGTGATTAATTTAAAAGGTAATTAGGATGATCACTTACCTCTTATTGAGTTTTCCTACAACAACAGCTTTTATTCTAGCATCCAGATGGCTCCTTATGAGGCACTTCATGGGCGGAGGTGTAGATCTCATATTGGTTGGTTTGAGGTAGGTGAGGCAGCTTTGATTGGTCCAGATTTTGTTTATGATACTATGGAGAAGGTTCGGATCATTAGGGAGAAGTTGAAGACCGCTTAGAGTCAACAGAAATCATATGCAGATGTGAGGAGGAGAGAGTTAGAGTTTGAGGTTGATGATTGGGTATTTTTGAAGGTGTCACCCATGAAGGGTGTGATGAGATTTGCCAAGAAAGGGAAACCTAGTCCCCGCTATGTAGGTATTTATTGGATTCTGAGGAGACTTAGTAGTGTTGCTTATGAGTTGGATTTGCCAACAGATTTAGAAGCGGTTCATTCGGTTTTCCATGTTTCTTTGTTGCAGAAGCGTGTTGGTGATCCGAACTTAATTATTCCTTTGGAAGATTTGAGTGTGAAGGATAGACTTACTTATGAGGAAGTTCCCATGGAGATTCTTGATCGTCAGGTTCGGAGGTTGAGAAACAAAAAAGTCGCTTCGGTGAAGGTCCTTTGGAGAAATCAGCTAGTTGAGGGAGCTACTTGGGAAGCAGAAGCAGCTACAAAATCCAAGTACCCTCATCTTTTTCCTTCCGATTGAGTTTCAGCTTGAGGTAATAGTTTCCTCCTTAGTATGTCCCTCCAATTCTATTCCATCAGTTTTTCTCATGATCCTAGCATGCATTCATGTTTTCCTAAGTTAGTTCAATCATGTTTTAAGTTGAAAAATCTCAGTTTTCATGTTTATTCTTTAGTTTTCCTATTTTGTTGTTTGGTTGGGCTGTTTTCTCTCCAGTTTTCCTTGCTTAGTCTTCATTCGAGGACGAATGATCCCAAGGGGGAGATATTGTAACATCCCAGAATTTGATTCAGCTTTTAAAGTTAGAGACTCTAAAAATTTTGAAACTTCCAGGAATCTTGAGTCAAGTCCACGAGCCATGGATAGAACCACGAGTCATGGAAGTGACTCTTGAAACCATTTCTGCAAGCCCCTCCTCTAGTATGAGAACCACGACCGGATTCCATGAGTCATGGTTGACTTCACAGGTCGTAGAACCCATTCGTGGAACTCAAAATGAGGTAGCCTTTTTCTCTAAGAACCACGAACAGGTTCTACGAATCGTGAAAGCTTCCATGGATCGTGGAACCCGTCCGTGGCTGAGTTTTTAATCAGTTTTTCCCAAATTAAATTCCAGGAGTATTTCTATAATCACCCACCCTTTTAACTCCTAAGTGAGGTTGTTTTGACCATTTTTAGTAGGGTTTTATTCCCTAATAGCCTAAACTCTTCTCATTCTAAGCAATTCTATCCCAAAAGAAGAAAGAACTCCTTCAAGCTCCAAGTCTCAAGCTCCAATATCAAGCCTCCATTTCTTTTCATCTTAAGATCAAGCTAGCTTCAATAAGGTATGTGGGTATTCAATAAGGGATTCCCTTCACCCTTATGCCCAAAACTCATGATCTTTACTTTGATTTATAGACTCATGAAATTAGGGTTCTTACCCAAATTGGGGAAAACTTATGGGTTAAGTTTAAAAGCTTCAATTCATGGTTTCTCATTACTTATCTATGACTTATTTTAGGTTCCTTGATTGATTTCAAAATCCCATGTATTAAAGATGATTTCTAGCATGATTCCATTGAATTACATAATTTTAAGTGAAATTTGACATATTTAGATAACAGGGCCTTATGTATTTATGAAAGTGCATGCATAATTCTTCAAGTTATGAATTTAGAAAGAAAAGTATGTTTTGAATTATAGCTATGCTAAGTTTTTAAGGATTTGAAGCATGAATTGCATGACATCAGATATGTCCTTATATTTTATCAAAGGTTTCGCATCAGGATATGTCTACCTAAGCTATGTGAATTGCATGGTATTAGATATACCCTTATGCTTTTCAAAAAGATTTGGCATTAGATATGTCACAAGTACAAATTGAGGTATAAGTATGTTTGGGAATACTATTGAGCATCGAGTCGGATTGGGTTTAGTGTACCCCTTGTATATCCTAGAACTACGTACCATCGTAGGTTCTTTAAGTCCTCTCAGTGGGCATCAGACACCGTGATCACACTAGTTATGCCTTTATACCCCGGCAAGGTATATTGGGTCCTCTCGATGGGGCAGATACATTGGATTCCATGTATCTCACATGGTCTATGTCGGTTAGAGAACCTCTCACAGAAGAAGTTTCATGTTTGAAAAATGTATTTGACTCTTGCTCAGATTTTAGACTTACTACTTATGATTATGTTTTCATCTTATTATACTGCATTGAGTCATTTACATTACAGTTTTATTATTATAGCATGAGATCAGTTTTATTTCATATCTAGCATGTTTACTCAGATTTTGCATATCTCACATACTCAATACATCTTATAGTACGGACGCATATTTTGCACTGCATTCTCTTGATGGTGCAGATTTAGGTTCGGGTCCTCAAATTCATGGCTAGAGGATTGCTGGTGTCCCAGCTTTGTGTGGTGAGTCCTCATACTTCGAGGACTAGTATCAGTTGTCTACATTTATAGTTTCTGTTTATTATTTGGAGTTAGCTGGGTTCTTGTCCCAGCAACTCATTATTCAGTTTAGAGGCTTTCAGACATAGTAGAGATTTTGTATTTGGGTTTCAGATTCTATTATGTTATGTTTGAGCTGTTGATGACTCAGTTTATTTATCTCTTCAGTTTGATACTTCCATTAAGTTTACCTATGTTTGTTTAAGTCATACTTTAGCCAAGGGTGAACTTGGGGCACTTGTGGTCCCGGGTCCCGTGTTACGCTTAGGGGATAGCCTCGGGGCGTGACATTGTTCTTGAGAGGAAACGCTTCTTTTCTTGCTTGAAACTTCTAAGTGTCAATTTTGTTTAGGAGTAATGAGGGGATAAAAGTAAGAAAACCCTTTAATTACACCCAAAATTACTTAGGATCGGAGTTAAAAGAATTGGGAAAAAATTGGAATACCCCCAAATTAAAACAAAAATTGCAGATTTTCTTCCGTCAGACAAGCCGCCTGACGGGCGTCGGACCTGAGATGGCCCGTCGGCCAGGGCATCAGAATAGGGCAGACTGGGCTGGTCCTATGGACAATCCCCACGACAACTCCCATGGCTCGTCGCATCCATGACGGCTATGGTGATTTCTCGTTGGGGCTAAGGAGACTTAGGAGGGACATTGGTGGTTTCCCATGGGCTGCCCCAAAGTGTGTCATTCCTATGACGCCTATGGGGATCCTCATCTGGCTGAGGTAAGCTGACAAAGCCTATGGGCTCTTCCTATGGAACCCCAATGGTCCATCATGTCCACGACGCTTGTGGGTCAGCCCATGGGGACTGACTGGAGATGGAATTTTCTGAGTTCTGGGTTTTTAAATGCTGGTCTGAGTTCTGGGGTGTTACAGAAAGAATCCTAGAAAGAATGAGGAACTGTTGTCTGACCCTATATCAAGAAAATCATTAACATCCCACTCACCTTCGTCCACTAAGGCAAGTGATGGTGAATAGGAGGAGTTGCCCGCAAATGTCACACCTAGAATAGAGTGGATCACAAGGGTTGATACGGCAAGGTAGGCTGTTGAGATTTTTGGAAAATGCTAGAACGAGATCAATGAAAAGTTCAAGACTCTTGAAAACTTCACCCTTGCGGAGAATGACAACATCCGAAAAGAGTTAGAGGGGTGCAAGCATGCGGAATTGGAGATGAAGGAAACCATCACTTCCTTGGAGTGCAGGCTTGTGGAAGCATTAAGCACGATTGAGGCCATGAAAGCCAAGATAGAGGCACTCGAGGGGGAGATTGAAGCTAAAGGGTCTGCAGCATCCAACAAAGATAGGGAGGCCAAGGTTGAGGCTCCCAAGCCACCAATGTCCAAAGGTGTTTGTGATGCACAAGAGGTGGATAATTTCCTTTGGCATTTGGAGAATTATTTCAAGTGTAATAAGGTGAATAGTGACAAGAACAAGATCAACACCGTTGTGTTGTACCTCTCAGAGATGGCCATGCTATGGTGGAAACAAAAAGAGTCCGATATAGATAAGGGGCTTTGCACCATTAACACATGGGAGCAATTTTAAGCCGAGTTCAAGAGGGCTTTCTTTCCCAACAATGTCATCTATGAGGCGAAATGCAAGTTTTGAGAGTTGAAGCAGAGGGGAAGAATACGTGAATACGTGAAGGAGTTCACCACTCTCACATTTTAGATTCCCAATCTCACAGATGAAGACATGTTATTTCACTTCATGTGTAGGCTGCAAATTTGGGCCAAGACAGAGTTGGAACGATGACAGGTTAGAACTATTGATGAAGCTATCATACAGGCTGAAGCTTTGATGGGCTTTAGGCATGAAAAAGGTAAAGGCAATGAGATGAGAAGTAGTCATGCCAAAGGTGGGAGAGATCATGGTGAAATCAAGGAGCAGCAACTGCATCCTAAGAATTATGACACCAACAAGTCCGAGGGCAAGAAACTTGAATGCCAAAACTATGATGAGAGGAAGACATAGACTACGAAGGGAAATGGTTGTTGCATATGTAGTGGGATGCACGGCTATGCTAGGTGCCCTGAACTGAAAACCCTTAGTGCCATATTACGTGAATGAAAGAAGAAAGATACACAAGAACAAGGTCAAGGTTCAGGCACAACGCATTTTGGCATGATTGAACTATGTGGAGCTATTGCAAAGCAATCAGAGAAGCAAGAAGAATACACCCCACAGTGTGTGGATATCACCATTAATGGTCGATCCGCTCGTGCTATGATCGACACAGGTGCAGAGGCTAATGTTATGACTAAGGAAGCAGCAAAAAAGTTGGGGCTAAGGTTTAGTCCTAGCAATAGCCACCTCAAGACAGTCAATGCACCACTAACTCATGTGTATAGAGTCGCTAGTGGAGTAAGCATCATGTTGGGCAAGTGGTAAGGTAAAAGCAACTTCACCATTGTTGCTGTAGATATCTTCGATATAATTCTTGGGCAAGAGTTCTTCCAAAATTGTCATACTATGATTGATCCCTACCTTCAACGACTCTGGGTAATGGAGCGAGAAGGATTTTGTATGGTGCCCATATTTAAGGTACCAAAATGATAGGACAAGCACAATTATAGTTCATACAACTTGTGAAAGGCCTTAAAAAGGAGGAGTCGACGTTCATTGGAAGGGGCAATCCACGAAAAAATCCATATGAGAATGGTATGAAGACTTGTGGTAATTTAAAGATAAGATCCGAGAGTTTATGCAACAACAATGCAACACAATCATTGCAACATCAGGTGGGGAAGAGTGTGATGACCTGCCATATAGGCACCACATGGCATAAAGTTGTCTATATAGAAGGATTACATAAGAGAAAGGCTAGTCCTTAGTAGAATATTCTAGAAAAATAGGGAGAATTTCCATGGAAGATTCTGGAATCTCTTAGATTTACATGAAAGGTCCTTGGAGCTTTCTAATATTGTAGAATGTTCTTGAGTGAGGACTATTTTATAAATATGTAGGGACTTGTATAATAATTATTATTTGTATATTAGCTCCTAAGAGAGTAGTATAAATAGAGGGGCATCCATTTATAAGTTAATCAAGCAAATCTTCCAAGTCTTGAGAAATATAAAAGCTTTCTTTAATAATTTTCTTGTGTCTTTCTTCAATTTAGCATTCCCTTAGCGATTGATAACGCTCAAACTACACCTCAATTTAAGAAGCGTAAGCGATCGTTGTCAAATATATAACCCAACAAGGTTGGGGTCGAATCCCACAGAGAATATGGTGATGATTAAGACTTTAGTGAAGTATGTGACTAGTCGTCAATCGTTTCCAGTAAATAAAAGGGGGGGGTTTGTAATCAAATTGTAAACAAAACAATAATAAACTTAGGAGTTTAAATCAGTATGAGAGGATGAACTAGGGATGTGTTTACCATGGCGTTGTAACAATGTCGATTCTAGGCTTAACCGGGTTCTTTCTATATGCGTGTCATGATGTGATTGCGTCAATTGTATCGTCTAAACGTCTCTCGACCAAATAAACAAATTTCCTTTTATCTTCTTTCGATCTCAAAAAGATGTGATTTTTAGCTCTCAATCCTAACATCAAGTAGATTAATCCAGTTACGGCATTAATCTTTAAGACGAGAGTTGGTAGTCTCGAATCCTTGTTGTTAATCAAGTTTCCCGGTTTTAATCTCTTTCTCAAGCAAATTAAACCTAGGCCATTGTTCTAGTGATGTTTTTGCAACCCACCTAGAAAACGTGACTATAAATGTTAGACCTTAACAACGCTGACAAATACAATAAATCGAACCCCAACGCTACCTGTCGGAATTATATTAGAGGCTCGAACGTTTGCCAATGGCCCCACAAAGCCCTAGTGTGCTGGGAAGTTTTAGTTTAATCATGCTATAAAAGAAAAGGAGAAGACGAATTTAGAATTCATCAATAAGTGAGAAGAAGTTCTTACAATATAAACGCAACACACACTTCACATAACCACAGACAGAAAACAAAAGAACGTACACCGAACACGAAATTCAAGAATCCGAAAACGTGTTGTTGCTCTCAAAAAATGACTAAAAACTGTTCTAAAACTATTGGGTGAACTCTAATTACATAAACCTATCATAGGGTATTTATAGGAGTCAAAGAAACCAAATCCAAAACGGGCTAGGAATCCCCAAAACGCGGGTCGCCGACGTAACGCCACTGCCTTAACTTGACGGTCAGGCTGACGGACCGTCAAGGCAGTGATGGACCGTCGCCTGGACCGTCACTTCTAGGCAGTGGTGTCGCCTCCTTTGCTGCCTCCACGCGACGGTCTATGTGACGGACCGTCACTCAAACCGTCACCCTTAGGCAGAACTTCGTTTTTCTCGTATTTTCTTCCGTTTTCGTGTTTGCTTCCATTTCCTACAAATACAACATAAAAACATTAAAAACAACAACGGTTGCTTGAAAACGTACGATTTGTTCTTAGTAAAAAGGAGTCGAAAGTGACGTAAATTAGCGTCACATCAACACCCTCAACTTAAAACGTTCGCTTGTCCTCAAGCAACATAAAACAATAATACGACTCAACTAAGAAACAAACTCATGTCTATAGCACTTCATGGTCATTCAAAACTTATTCAATTAAATCAAGCTCCCTCGTAGCACACGTATGTATGAAACACTAACTTGCAACGATCCAAACATGTCATTCCGATATGATAGAATATTATGCATACACATACGCAGCTATCCTAACAATCAATAGACAATATAGACATCTTGGTGCCCTCACCACAAAGAAATCCCACACACAAGATTTGGGACTAGGTAAGCGCTCACACTCACAACGATTTCAACCAATGCACATGCGATACCATAGGCTTGCCCTTACTATTCTATTTCGGTTCTTCAGAAAGCTACTCAGGATCACTACAGGACTTGTATTTGCTTGTAATGAGGCTTCGGGTGCAGGTAGGATGCATTTAGGGGTTAGTGACTAAGCCCTCCTTGGAACTATTTACATCTTATCACCACATAACTTCACTTTATCCATCCTCATTCACCTTTTTATTTCCTTGATTCTAGATACAGGTGCGGCCTCCTTTATTGACAATTCTTTTTGTTTCTTTTTCGATCTTTTTCATCTTTCTTTATTTTTCTTTTCTTTTCTTAGGCGCACACCCGGATTTTCATTCTATTCAACAACAATCATCTCCATCCTCTCTTTCTTCTCCTTTACCACTGTAGTAGCCACCCTCAACTTAGGCTGATTGCCTACGTCAAGGTGCACAATGTCCATTGGTAGGACCAGGGCCAAAACAGGGTTTACCTCTATAGTAGCCACCCTCAACTTAGGTTGTTTTGCCTACGTTGAGGTGCACGATGTCTAAGGAAGGACCAGGGCCAAGATAGGGATTCCAAGTTAAACAGGAATGGTGACAGGTTATTGAAAGAATAAGGTCAATTACGGCTCAAACAGGGATCAAAAGGGATTATTTGTATTTGGCCGGTCATATAGGCTAAGTGGACTGCATCAAAAAGGGCCTGCGATCCTTTCCTAAGCAACCAACTTCAAACTTAACAAAATAGACCGGGCAAGTTCTAGATGCATGCACAGAGTAAGAATTTATAACAATTAATCTCACACACTCTTAGCACCAAGAACTATATCGCTACCAACTATCAAACAACCGCTCAGCTTAAGCATACTCATTCTACTCATATTCACACAATGACATACAAAGATCCAGACAGTCAATCGTTTCAACATAAGCTCAAAACCAGAAAAATTTTTAAGGGGCCTCGTTTTTAGACAAGATCAACGCCTGCTTGCTATAGACACTAAAAAAATTTTAAAACAACCTAAACATGCCGGTTCTACTAGATAGCACACCGTAGGGAAAAGAAATCGGCAACAAAAACCCTCGGTGGTGACTCACAGGTTTCCCAACACCCTCAACTTAGACTCATGCATTGTCCCCAATGCATATATATGAAAGCTAAAAACTGTGAGAATAAAGGAATACCTGTGAAGTCGATATGACTCAAATTCCGGAATGATGTTGGAGACCGCCTGGGTCTCCAAAACAAGAGAACTCGATGGAGTACTTGTGTGCGCCAACCTCATGTTGCGCTCCAACTTCCTCTTTTATTGGCTCCGCAGCTAGTCGTAACCGCTTCTTCGCTCTTTCTTTGTAGATTCTCTTGCGGTGTTTTCGTTTCCTTGAGCTATTTACACCGCTTTCCGCAACATGCTTCTCTTTTCGCGGCATCCTTCTCACAACAGCTAGCGTCTCGACCAAACACTTCTCCTCAAGGTGCACATCCGCAGGAGCTTCCTCAACAGCATTGATGACCGCGACCACCCTCATGTCACTTGGTTGCTTCATCAATTTAGACACATCGAACTTGACCACTTCATTGTTCAATCGGAAGGTCAGTTCGTTTTTCTCCATGTCAACCAATACTCTCGCCGTAGCTAACAATGGTCGTCCCAAGATTATGGGAACTTCAAAGTCCACTTCGCAATCCAAAATTACAAAGTCAGCTGGGAAGATAAGCTTACCGATCTTAACTAGCACATCAGTCAATATCCCTACGGGTCGCTTTACCGAACGGTCAGCCATCATCACTCTCATGGACATTGGTTTAGGAGCTCCCAAACCCAATTTGTCATACACTGCTAGCGGCATAAAATTTATACTAGCACCAAGATCACACATAGCTCTTCCGAAGTTGAGCTTCCCGATAGTACATGGAACAGTGAACGCACCTGGATCTCCTTTCTTTCCACTAATGATCTAGAGGAAATAGCGCTGCAGTGATGGAGGTTGTCTTCCGGCTCAAAACTTACCGTCCTCTTCTTTGTAATCAAGTCCTTCATGAACTTGGCATAACCGGGCATTTGTTCCAGAGCTTCCACCAATGGTATGTTTATTGAAATCTGTTTTAACTTGGTCATGAAGTTCAGGAACTTACTATCGTCAGCTTTCTTCTTTAACCTCTGGGGGAAAGGGGGTGGGTGTCGAAACATCATAGTTGGAAGCTTTTCAGCTTCCTTGCATTTCTCTGCGGGCTTTGGCGTTTCCTCCTCTACCGCCTCCTTATCATCCGCACTATCATCTTGAGCATGAATTACCGGATGTGATTCCGGTAATACTTTTCCGCTTCTTATGGTGATCGCCATACAGCTTGCATCATTCTGCGGATGAGTGGTGTCGCTCGGCAAAGTACCTATTTTCCTTGGGTTTAGAGATGCCGAGATGTGACCCACTTGCTGCTCTAGTTGCTTGATCGCGGTTGAGTGTGACTCCACTACCAGACTCAATGTTGATAACTCATTCCGTATTGCCTTTACCCCAGAGTCCGTTGATTCCACCTTAAGCAGCATCTTCGCCATCATGTTCTCAAGTTTGGACGTCTCAGTTTCGCTGCCAGTTTTGTCCCGATTGCCAGGTGGTATATACAACCCACCTCTATCGGAGTTGTTCCTCCAGCTTCCTTGGTCGCGATTTTTGTAGCCACCATTCTCATAGTGGTTGTCTCTTGGATAGTTCCGACCTTGGTTTCCCTGGCCATTGGCCTGGGAACCCCCCAAGTAATTGGCCTCCTCAGTCTCTATACCTTGGGAACCCACAGCTTGCACCTTCTCTATACTTCCTGACGTCAAGTGCCTTGTCAGGAGATCCAACTGTGTTTTAAGATGCGCCATGTCTTGGTCGCGCTCCTCCTCTTTCCTTCTCTGCTCTGCTGACATGCCAACTGTATAGGTGCTAGCTGCAACCTCTGAATCTCGTGTGTGCCAGGCCCTGTTGGTCTTGGTGAGCCTGTCTAGAATAGCTGTGGCATCGGCAAAAGTGCGACCCATAAACGCTCCACCTGCTGCGTTATCCAATGTCGGCTTGGTAGCCGAATTTAGTGCCCGGTAGAATGTCTGCATCAAGAATTCGTTGTTCAGCTGATGGTTGGGGCACTGTGTCAGTTTCTTCTTAAATCGCAACCAGGTCTCGTGCAGTGCTTCGTGCGGTTGCTGCCTGAAGTTGCTGATTTCGTCCCTCAACTGTATCATCCGAGAGGGAGGAAAGAACCTTTCTAGGAAATCTCCTCTCAACTCTCCCCACGTTGCGATAGAGTCGGGGGTCAATTCTGTCAACCACAACGCTGCCTCATCAGACAGAGACAACGGAAACAACCTGAGCCTGATCGCTGTCTGACTCACGCCCGGCAGCTCAAACGATTTGCAGATCCCCACGAAATTCATTAAGTGCTGGTTTGGATCATCACCAGCGGCACCACGGAATACACCTCTCAAATTAAGCAACTGAATCATCGTGCTAGTGATATTGAACTTTGCTCCGGGCGGTAGCGGTGGAACAACAATGGCGCCCGTAGCGCCAGCTCCATCTAAATCAAGCTCATCATCATTCCGTGCACCATCGTCCTGCAGACCACCAGCATTAAGGTTTTGTTGGGCCTGCAGTTCAGCAGCGAGCCTTGCTGCCTCTAGTTGTGCGGCCATGTTCTGCCTCAATGTTCTAGCAAGTTCGGGGTCGTAAGGTAAAATTTGTTCCCCCGAACCTCGGGTACTTGGCATGCACAACTGTGTACCCTGTCAAAACAAAAACAACAAATAAACGTAAAGCAGGAAATTATAACAAAAAGTCAAATAGACACACCAGACTTAATCAAAAACCGTATTCCCCGGCAACGGCGCCATTTTTGATAACGCTCAAACTACACCTCAATTTAAGAAGCGTAAGCGATCATTGTCAAATATATAACCCAACAAGGTTGGGGTCGAATCCCACAGAGAATATGGTGATGATTAAGACTTTAGTGAAGTATGTGACTAGTCGTCAATCGTTTCCAGTAAATAACAGGGGGGGGTTTGTAATCAAATTGTAAACAAAACAATAATAAACTTAGGAGTTTAAATCAGTATGAGAGGATGAACTAGGGATGTGTTTACCATGGCGTTGTAACAATGTCGATTCTAGGCTTAACCGGGTTCTTTCTATATGCGTGTCACGATGTGATTGCGTCAATTGTATCGTCTAAACGTCTCTCGACCAAATAAACAAATTTCCTTTTATCTTCTTTCGATCTCAAAAAGATGTGCTTTTTAGCTCTCAATCCTAACATCAAGTAGATTAATCCAGTTACGGCATTAATCTTTAAGACGAGAGTTGGTAGTCTCGAATCCTTGTTGTTAATCAAGTTTCCCGGTTTTAATCTCTTTCTCAAGCAAATTAAACCTAGGCATGTTCTAATGTTTGCAACCCACTAGAAAACGTGACATAATGTATGATTAACAACGTGACAATACATAAATCGAACCCAACGCTACCCGGAATCTATATTGCTACGTTTGCCATGGCTCCCACAACCCTAGTTGCGGGAGTTTTAGTTAATCATGCTATAAAGAAAAGAGAAGAGAATTGAATTCATAATAAGGAGAAGAAGTTCTTACAATATAATGAAAACCAATCTTCAATAATCCAAGAACAAGAAAAACCAAGAACTCACGAACACGAATTCAAGAATCCGAAAACGTGTTGTTGCTCTCAAAAAACGACTAAAAACTATTCTAAAACTATTGGGTGTCTTCTAATTACATAAACCTATCATAGGGTATTTATAGGAGTCAAAGAAACCAAATCCAAAACGGGCTAGGAATCCCCAAAACGCGGGTCGCCGACGTAACGCCACTGCCTTAACTTGACGGTCAGGCTGACGGACCGTCAAGGCAGTGACGGACCGTCGCCTGGACCGTCACTTCTAGGCAGTGGTGTCGCCTCCTTTGCTGCCTCCACGCGACGGTCTATGTGACGGACCGTCACACATGTGACGGACCGTCACTCAAACCGTCACCCTTAGGCAGAACTTCGTTTTTCTCGTATTTTCTTCCGTTTTCGTGTTTGCTTCCATTTCCTACAAATACAACATAAAAACATTAAAAACAACAACGGTTGCTTGAAAACGTACGATTTGTTCTTAGTAAAAAGGAGTCGAAAGTGACGTAAATTAGCGTCACATCAGCGATCTAGTGTTAAAAAGGCTTACTTGAGCTTGTACGATCGTGAAATATTCGTGAGTGAGTTGTCAAGTGCCACACGATGTTCTTAGTCGAAGTCTAAGTCCGTGATAATAGGCTAATAATATACAGATAGATTCCAATCTCTCTACAGGTGAGAAAGTTTCATTAAAGTCAATACCTTATTGTTGAGAGTAACCTTCGGCCACTAACCTTGCTTTATTTTTGGTCAACGTACCTTCCTCATTCAGCTTATTTTGAAATACCTATTTTGTGCCTATGACAGAGCAATTTTTTGGTCTTTTGATAAAAGTCCATACTTGGTTGTCTTCAAATTGTTCAAGTTCTTCTTTTAGAGCATATAACCATGATTCATCTTTCAAAGCTTCATTAATAAGTTTTGGTTCTAATTGAGAGATGAGAGCTACTGAAGTTTTCCTTCTCAGAGATCCTCTAGTCTGCATTTTTTTCATTTGGATCCCCAATGATGAACTTCTTTGGAAAACTTGTGTTGTGCCTCCATTCTCTTGGAATGACTCTTTAAAAATGAATATGTTGCTTCAGTCGACTCATTTACTGTAGTAGTCGACTCTTGTGGTTCAATGGTAGAAATCATTGGAATAAGTTCTTCTGGAACCTTGTTGAATACATGTTCTTCATCAATAATATTGCTATTGAATTTCTGAGAGCTGGGGTTAGAGTCATCAAATACTACATGTACAGATTCCTCAACACTGAGGGTACGTTTATTAAGAACTCTAAGAGCACGACTAGAAGGAGAGTATCCCAAGAATATACCTTCATCGCTTCGTGGATCAAACTTACCTAGGTTGTTCTTTTCATTATTATGGATGAAGCACTTGCATCCAAAAGGATAAAAGTAACTGATATTTGGCTTCTTTCCTTTCCATAGTTCATAGGGTTTTTTTTTCAAAATAGGTCTTATCAGACATCTGTTTAGGATATGACAAGTTGTGCTTACTACTTCTTTGCAAAAATGATCAGGGAGACTCTGTTCTAAGAGTAAAGCTTGAAGAGATTTGTTATTTCATTCAACTACTCTATTTTGTTAGGACGAGCGAGGTGAGGAGAAATTTTGAGTGAAGCCTTGTTTTTAGCAATAGTTTTCAATAGCATTATTTTCAAATTCTCCTCTCTGATCACTGTGAATAGTAGAAATGAAGTAACCTGCCTCTCTTTGTACTTTTCTACAAAAAATTTCAAAATTGGTAAATGTTTCATATTTATGAGTGAGAAAGATAACCCAAGTAAATCTGGAGTAATCATCAACAATAACAAAAGTATATCTCTTTTCACTGATGCTAGCAGTTCTGGTGGGACCAAAGAGATTCATGTGAAGAAGTTGGAGAGGCTTAGAAGTGATCATGATATCTTTGACTTTAAAGAAAGTTTGAGTCTGTTTTCCAAGTTGACAACCATCACGGATGTGATCCTTTTCAAACTTTAGCTTAGATAGACCAATAACAAGTTCAAGTCTAGATAGTTTCTCAAGAGCGTGCATGCTGGCGTGGCCAAGCTTTCTATGCCATAACCAAGGATCACAGGATATAGCAATAAGACAAGTTAATGTAGGTAAATCAATATTCTTTAAGACATAGATATTCTCAACCCGATCACCAATAAAGGTGATGTTCTTTGCCATATTGTTGATCGTACATCTGATAGCATTGAAGAGCATATCAAATCATGTATCACAGAGTTGACTAATTTTGAGCAAATTATACTTGAGTCCATTAACCAGGTAAACTTTGATTAGATCACAAGATGGGCTGATCGTTATTGATCCAACTTCTATTACTTCTCCTTTAGCATTGTCACCGAATCTTACATAACCATCATCAATATCTTTTACTGATTTAAAATTCTCTTTCCTTTCTATCATATGTCTGAAATATCCACTGCCTATTACCCACATGCCTTTTTATAGGCTTTTCTGGTGTATTCCTGCAAAATAAATAAGTTTCTTTTAGGTACCCAAGTGTTCTTAGATCCTTAATGGTTAGAATTCATATCTTTAGGTCTCCAAATTCATTTTCCAGAGAGATATATGTTGTAATTGAAAGATTTATGACCGACTTTACCACATGAAACATATGTAGGCTTACAAAAAAAGGGAGAGGATTTAATAGAGTAAAAGGTCTTAAAAGATGATCCAAGAGAGTGATTATAGAAATTTTATTAGGCGATTTAGATAATTTGACTGAGCCATCATTTGGTGACTTCTTGATGCCATGAAGTTGCATCTCGATTTCATCAAGTTCTTCTTCAAGCAAGTCAACTTCAATTTGACTTGCTTCCATAAGAATTTTCCAGTCCTTCTTCTCTTGAGCAAGTATATTATATTCATCAATTACTTTTTGAAGTTCATCAGTAACCATGTCAAGAGAGGCTTGCAGGTTAGATAAGTTTTGACAGTTAGATGAACTTACCTCACTTGATTCCCCAATATCCATGAAGCAAATATTTGTTGCTTCTGTTTGCTCATCGTCTGTCATTTCTTTATCACTTCATGCTCTAAAGTTTTTGTTGCTCTTTTAGGAACATCTTTTCTTGAGCTCAGGACAGTTAGGCTTGATGTGGCCAGGTTCATCGCAGTGGTAGCATCGTTCATCATTCTTTTAATAACTATTACTTTTGAAGTTTTGTTGCGATTTCTGCTGCCTTTGTCTTAGCATATGTCTGACTCCATAAATTTTGAGAGCCATGCCCTCACTTTTTATCTCGTCAATTTCTTCTTCATTTTTTGGGGCTATGGCAATGAATGCTATAGTTTTCTTTTTCCTCCTTGTTGTACCTGTTTATATGATTTTGTTCATAGGGCATGAAATTACCTCATAGTTTATCATAGGTCATCCTTTATAAATCTCCATCTTCAAGAGACAGCCTTTGTCTCCCATATTTTGGGAAAACTTCTGACTTTTCTGACTTGTAGGTCATTTGAGTAATTCATTCCCAAGGACTTTAATTCACTGACGATTTTATTGAATCTTGAGAATATGGATTCCACATTTTCATCATCAGCCATTTTGAAGAGTTTGTACTCATTACTAGAGCACTGATTCTTGTTTCTTTGACTTTGCTGGTTCCTTTGTATGTGACTTCGAGTTTGTCTCATAGTTTTTTTGCACTGTCACAGGTAGAGATTTTATCGTATTCTAATCCGCTAATTGCATAGTAAAGTGAGTTGATAGCCCTGACGTTAGTTTGTATTACCTCTTATTGTTCCTTTGTTACATCAAAGGTTTCTAGGTTGACTTTGTTGGTAGATTTCTTTTCTGAATCCTTTGTGGTGACACCTGTAATTGGTTTTGTCCCCTTTCTGATTACAACCCATGCTTGAAAATCATTTGCTTGAACAAAGATTCTAAATCTTTTCTTTCGGTGAGAGTAGTGTTGACCATTAAAGTAGGGAGGTCGATTTGACGAGTGTCCGTCTTGTAAAATGGAACCGGGAATCTTCTAGTTTTCCATTTGATCTTTTCTCACATGCCGTTAAGCAGTTGTATAGTGAGACCTCCTCTGATACCAACTGAAAGTCAAGAGGGGGTGAATTAAAAATTCTTTCGTCTAAGTAGATTGTGGCTACGCACAAATTGACTCACCTGCAAGTTAGTTCGATAAAATATAAAATAATAACTTGTAAAAACAGAATGTAAATAAGAACACAGAATTTTATCCTGGTTCGGATCACTAGTATGGTGCCTAGTCCAGTCCCCTTGAGTTTTAAGGGTTTCCTTTAGAGCTTCTTGAAATGTTGAAGTTACGGATGATTTTTCCTTGACAATCATAGATTGTCGTCTTCGATTTACAATATTGACACAACCTTTACCTGTATAACTAGTATTGACTCTTTCTTTTTTTTTCATTACAATTGTAAGCTCTAGTGAATAGAACGTATTATGGAAGATAAAAGCAAGACAATGTGCTTGTTCACGAGAAGTTGCATAATTTCTTCTTCTGATCTTGCTGGCTTTTATAATTGAGTGGGTAGGTTTGCTCTTGCTCTGAAAAGGAAAACCCAAGTAAATTTCATTCAATCAAGGATCTGAATTAATTTCTTGATTGAGTTTCTTCATCTAATCGTGTCCATATTAGATATGTATGTGATTCTTCTTCCTTTTGTGATCTGGATAATCTTTCTTATTCGGAGATGTGATTTGATATGCTTTTCTTCTTGTCGTGACTTGATATGTGATTTTCTTTGTCTTCCTTAAATCAAGGGTTTCACGACCTTGAATCATGGACCTGAGTACTCCGTGACTTAGGATCCTCTTGTGATAAGAATTGGGTTACTTAAGTAAACAAGAAAATATTGCGTAAGCTAAAATATGAAGATTAAAGAAAAGAAATTAAAAGATATGTGAAATTTGAGAATAAAATTCCCAAATTTCAATATTAGTGCTAAGAACCCTAGTTGATCTTAGTATTCATAAATTAGTGGATTAAAACTAAGTATGATACTGATAGAGTCAATTCAAGAACTTATATCAAAAGTGATCTAGACTCCTATGTCGAAGAAATTAGAGATAAAAATTAGTATAAGACTAATCACCTTCTTTAATTTACTTTAATAGAAATAAAAGCTATCAAGTTAAGAATTAATTTTACCTCCTAAAGAATGTTTCTTATAGGTTACAAGATAAATCCCTAGTCACCACACACAAAGGTGTAAAGAAGAGAAATCTGTCAAATAATATTAATCATAATGTTCTGTTTAAAATAATAAAATTCACCCCTATACAGAGGGAAAAACCTATCCCAAATGGCATGGGATTCAAATCTACTTTTATGGAAATAAATAGAAAATTCTAACTAGGAAACTTTAAACTAGGAAACTTTTAAATTAGGAAACTTTAAACTAGGAAACTTTTAAACAAGAAAACTTTAAACTAGGAAACTTTTAAACTAGGAAAACTAGTAAAAAAATACTTTCAAAAACTAGCTAACAAAAATAAGGGAAAAGTGGCAAATCCTTGCTCCAAATCTCACGTGTAAACTAGTACCTTTTGGGGCTTCAATGACATCAACTATTTACGTGAATTATTGCCTTTCTTGGGCATGATTCTCAACAGTTCAATTCAAGTAAATCAGCCACACTTAATTGTGCAAATTAGCATCTTTGGGCTCTTCTTTGGGCCGTCATATGGGCCCAATCTTTCTCTTCTTGAGCTTGGATTCGGATCATGAAGTATGAGTAATACCTAATCTACTCATCACCATAATTCTTGGGCTCTTCTTCAACGATTGAAACCCATCAATTTTAATGGAGGTATGCCACTGCGGATGCTATCATCTTGCCTAATATATTATTTATTGATCTTCGTTGATACTCCTATATATGTTGTTTTATTTTTCCTGCAATAAATCTTTGGATTAGATTGTCATTATAAAACTAGTCGTAGGTAATTTTTCGGAGGCTAACAAATAGGTTTTTGGGATAGTAAATATGTTACTGTATATACACATCTAAATAGATCACCTATTTTGTTTTTGTTTTATGTAATGACATATTCAGCGTCAAGTCATGCACTAATCAATCATAGGAACAGAATGTAACAGAAAATTTATCTTGAGCTGTATCTGAAGAAAAAGAAGAAAAACTTTTTGGTTTGTAGTGTCACAATATGTACTAGAGGAAGAAACTTCATCGGAATATGTTTCTGAACGAATGAAGCTAAACTGACTCTTGGGAGCTGTATGAACTAGAAACTTACCTCCTAAAAGGGAAAATGTTGTTCGAATGTACTAGCAGTGATGTTTTCATAAATTTGTTCTACTGTAGTTGCAACTTCCGGAAAGTCTTGAAAGAAACAAAAAATTTACTGAAAACACTTTGTAACTTGATCTAACTCTTTCTACTCTGAAATTGAATTTCAAGTATTAACTGTTCTGATGATTAATTTATCAGAAATGATGTTCCCGTATTATTTGAAAGTCTTCATTCTTACTTGCGTTGTCCTCTGAGGAGAGTAATTTTTGAACTTTTGTGTGGCATTAGGTGGTTTCCTTCTTGGGAGAACTCTAGCTGCTGTTCTTACTGTAACTTTGAGCACATCAATGGTGGCTCGATTAGGAGCAATACCCATGGCCGCCCATCAAATATGCCTGCAAGTATATATGGTTAAGTCTGCCTCACTACTGGCAGATGCCCAAGCTGCATCTGGTCAGCTAAGCATTTTTGAAGTTCTAAGATCCATTCTTATTCATTTGTTCCCATTATGAATAAGTTTGCAACTATATTCGCATGCTGATGATGGAAACAGTATTAACTGAATCTATCATATCTAATCATATCATCATACTTATTCTAAAAGTAGGAAGTCCCTAAGTTAAAAATTAAAAGACCAAATTTTAAATATTGAACGACCATTTTGTCCTTCAATCTAAAACTATCTCTATAATATTTTATGTACTAAAAAGTAAAATTACCTTGCAATAAATATTATTAGATCATTAAATTAAAACATATATATATATATATATATATATATATATATATATATATATATATAATCCACTCAATAATAATTAATAATTAATAAAAATAAAAGCAAGTACATTAATTGAATGGGTAATTCGTGGAGGACTTAATTGATTTAATTCATTTTTTCAGATTCCAAGTTTAAAAGTAGGAAGCCCCAAAGTGAAAAGTTAAAATATCAAATTATCCTTTAAAAGTTGAATGACTTTTTAACCCTTCAAGCAAATAAAGTTGAATTACCAAAATTTCCATATACAAATTGAATGAACTTTTTACCCTTTTATCTACAATTATCTCTATAATTTTCTTTGTACTAAAAAATAATTTTACATTCAATAAATACTATTTCATTAAATACTTTCTATAAAATAACAAAAAAAAATTATTCAGGCTACTAATGTGTGAAACGTTGGCTGTTCAAATGGCCAAAAATGTATTCAGGCTACTAGCTTTTAATAAGGCAATCTATTAATATGGCCTTTGATTTTCTACAATAAAATTAAAAATCATAATACCCTTAAATAAATAAATAAATAAAATAAAATAGTTCTCCATCAGTTACCTATATTAAATTATTAACCACATTTATGTTACTCCACCTCTTCGTTGCTATAACATACAGTATTTGAAAAGTTGCAATGAACTAATCAAATTAATACATATCAATCAAGAAACAACTATAAAAAGGCAATAAAGGGCTAAAGTTTACATCAAATCTTTTTGCTGCACCTTTAGCTTTATGTGCACTGACATCTTATATGTGTTTTACCATATTTATATTAATAGATTTATTATTTATTTTATTTTACTTGCAGGAAAAATTATTACAAATTGGGAGAAAAAGAAAAGTATCTATAGTTGTTGGATGTTGAAATTGGAGTAGTCGTGAAGAATCAACTCTCCTACTATGTTCTTCAATCTTATGAGAGTGTAAGAAGATCAATGCAACATAAGTTTTAAGGCAGACAATATTTATATCGAGCAATAATAAAGTTTTAAATATGTTTTATTATCGTAGCAAATATTTTGTTATGTATATTTGTTTGGTTCATTCTTTGGATACAAATCAATTGTTCATTGTTCTATTTAAGTTGACTTATGTTTCCCCATCACGAAAACTTCACCCCAAAAGCTTTGTTATTTTAATTCTTCAAAAAGGTATGTGATGCTTTATCTTGAATTTATTTTTTAATATCATTTTACATTCATTTTTATATATTTTAAATTTTAATTTATAGCTCAGTCAATTGCTTTTAGAATATGTATCCATAAATTTATAATTATACTTTAAAAATTTATCTGGGATACACGTGCTCAGAAACTAGTTATTATAAAAGTATGAATATAAATGTTAGTTGACCAAAATTCTTCAAAAAGGTATGTGATGCTTTATCTTGAATTTATTTTTTAATATCATTTTACATTCGTCTTTATATATTTTAAATTTTAATTTATAGCTCAGTCAATTGCTTTTAGAATATGTATCCATAAATTTATAATTATACTTTAAAAATTTATCTGGGATACACGTGCAAAGCACGTGCCCAGAAACTAGTTATTATAAAAGCATGAATATAAATGTTAGTTGACCAAAATATCCTTCAAATGTTAAACGACTTTTATACCCTTAAATTTTTAAGTTAAGTCAGGATAAAATTGTAATTATCTTTAATATTGAATTTTTAATTAACTTATATTTAGGAGTAGTCAATTCTATTCAAATTCTACTAGGAATAGCTTAAAATTACTACTACTGTTACTCAAACAAGTTTAACATGATTAGGATTACTACTAATATAAGTTTAACTTGATTCACATAGTCATCTCATAATGCTAACACCTTTTTTTATCAACTATTTTTGTCCATAATAATTTTTAACTATTTTATACATAACTGGGATTAAAGGTATTAAAGAAAGGATTCGAAAAGATGAGACTGCGTGCAAATTCTTCGATCAAAATAAAATTTGATGGAAAAGTAATATTTTTTGGAGGTGACCATCAGCTCGAGTACAATAACTCAAAGTAGATATGAAAAAGGAAAAATGATAGTAAAAAAACATAGCAACAATAAGAAAACAGTAACAACAACAAAATAGTGTAAACACATAAACAATATATGATGATACAAATCAAAAGCAAGACACTAGAAGAATTGGGCTAGTACTACAACAGACACCACCAAGCCAAACTCGTCGAAAAACAAGACATCACTTCACTACCTATTAAACTTCTACCTTAATCTGCGACCTCTACACTCTCCTATTTAATGTCATGTCCTTGATAAGCTAAAGCAATGTTTTATGACCAAAGAAATAAAATGAAGTTTATTATCTTTAGATATAAATTTTATAATAGTTGTCGGGGATTAACGTGCGAGGCACGTTCATAGAGACTAGTTATATTAAAAGTGAGAAGCTCCAAAGTGAAAAGTTGAATTAATATTTTACCCCTACACTAAATCAAAATATTATTAAATATTTAATTATTAATTAAATATTAAATAGTAATAATGTCATATTATACTAAATACTAAATACTAAATATTCATAGTATAATGTTGTTATTCTTATAAACTTAAGGAACGTTTTCTATTCCAACCAAAGCATAGAATACACCATATTTGCTTGAGATATGGATGAAATTATTATTTGAAAAATGTGTCTTTGATTGGAATTTAATGCACAATATATGTGATTCTGAAGAATATGGAACGTAAATAGTATTCTTATGGCACTTTAATGCTTTAGACAATCAAATTTCATTGAATTCAATTAGGATCGAGGGCATTTATACTCCCCTACATTTACTTCCACAACGTTTTTCATCATAATTATACAGAAAATGTCTCCCTCTTTTTTTTCCTTTTTTTTTAACAGAAAACTATAATACCCTTCAAAAATATATAAAAATTATTCCAATAATTTGTAAATGAATGCATCAATCATACGTTTAATTAGTCAATTGCCAACCTCCTTGTTGGTAGAATTTAAGGCTTGCATTGAAAGGTTATGTGTATATATATATATCATATATCATATCATATCATCATATTATATTATCATATCATATCTAATCTATCTAAACTATTCTAAAAGTGGGAAGCCACAAAGTTAAAAGTTAAAATACCATTTTACCCTTTTAATATAAAATTATTCTATTATCATTTAAGTACAAGAGGTATATATATTTATTTTAATGAAAAATATATTTATTTTAATGAAAAAAATTAAATTAAGAGAATACAAATGCTGATCCATTGAAATGGTAAGAGGCCTTTGGGCTTCTATGGAGTTGATTATATACGTTTGACCATTTAAGATCATAACCTTTTAAAGTTTTTAAATACTAAAGAATTCTGGCTACAGTATAAATCAAAAAGAAAAATGACAACTTAAGACCTTTCACCTTATGTGAATTGCATGAGCTCCGTACACTATATGCGTATAAAATTATTCCTTTAATTTGTAATCAATATATTAATCAAATGTTACATAATTATTTGCCAACCTCTTTATTGCTAGAAGTTAAGAAACATCATTGAACAATTACTATATTAATATCAATTAATAAATATGTGAAAGGAAGCTCAAGAGACACAAATTTGTAATAGAGAAACACTATATAATAACTAGAAATGATTTTCATTTCCTTCAAAATCTTCCTCTAAAGCTTCCACCAAAGTTTCAAAAAATTGTCTTCCCAGCCAATTAAGACAACTATTAGTTGTTTAGTTGAAGAAAATGCTTATTGGCAATTTTTTTTGCTACAATAAGTTGAAGAAAATGCTTATTGTGCCAATGAAAGTTTATACGTGTTTCCTTGGCCTAGCATACAAAGTATTTTTCTTTTTAAAATTGGGGAAAGAAATTACAAGGTGGGAATTGAATTCTCATCAACAAGATGAAAGTTTAAGTAGCTAATCAACTGAATTACTAAAACTCCCTGGCATACAATGTTTAATTTTTTCAGTCAAATTTTTAGTCAATTATTTGTAATTTATTGTAGTTATGTACTTTTAGTCAATTTTTTGTACTTTATATAATTAAGTATATTCATACATCTTTCTTATTTCTTTTTATCGGATCAGAAAGGCATTTGTTCGTTCTTAAAAGTTGAATTACTAATTATTGGTACTAGGGGTGTGCAAAAACCGGTTTAACCGATAAATTGAACCGATAAAAATATTATTGATTTATTGGTATTGGATTATTGGGTTAACGATTTTTAAACGGTTTTGTAAAAAAATTTATTGGGCTATCGGTTCGGTATCGGTTTTAAGGTTTTAGTTAATGGTTAAACCGATAACCCAATAAGATTATATTTAGATTATATTTTTATTCATAATTGTATAATAGTGGCTTTAGATTTTAAATATATACCCTATTATTTTTTGCATTTTATAGTTGTTGTCTTAGTATTGTTGTTTTCTTTCTAAAGTCATTGGTTTGATAGCATTCTACCTATCAGTGTTGCTTTTCTTTTTGAGAAATTGCTACCGTTGCTACTGTATTCAAGTTTTCTACTTATAAGAAAGAAAATAAGTTTATTTTAGTAATAACATATTTGAATTTGCTTATGCTTGTAATTTGTATAGATGTATATGCATGAAAGTAGTCTATATATGAAAAAGAAAATAAGAGAAATCAAAAATATTATAGGAGCATTTTCTTATCGGTTAAACCGATAACCGAACCGTTAAGGACCAAAAACCGATTAACCGAAAACCGATAATGAATATCTTATTGGTTTGGTTATCGATTTTGCATGTTTACAAACCGATAACCGATAAACCAAACCGATAATATATAAAACCGAACCGAACCGACCGATGCATACCCCTAATTGGTACTACTATCACAAGAAGGGTGAGTTTTGTTTAGCAAATATGAACTTTTTTAGGAATATATAATTAATCATATATGTATTTTGGGATCAACGTGCAATGCACGTTTCCAAAAACTAGTTATATTAAAAATGAAAAGCCCCAAGCTTCAAAGTTAGATTACCATTTTACCCCTACACTAAATTAAAATCATATTTCATATTACTTTTTAACCCTTTAAACTTAATTTAATTTCTAATACATTTGAGTAATTCAAATAATATAAAATAATAATTAATCCTTTAAACACAAGAATAAAGCTAGAGTAACTGGATCAACTAAAAGTTAATTTGCTGATGTTTAGAATTCCAAAACAAATTCAACGGACAAAAGGTAAAGAGCACTCATAATAAATATTACTCTCATATAATTACCCTTTAAATACACTTTAAAGTTTTTTTGCTTCTTAAGTTTCGAGAGTGGCTTCTCGTATTAAAGTTAATTTTCAACTGTGGCTTTTCATATTAAAGTTAGTTTGCATGTTTAGAGTTTCAAAAGAAATTCAACGTACAAAATGTAAAGTACACCCATAATAAATACTATGTATAATTATCTTTTAAATACATATTAAAATTTAGTGAATCTTGAGCTTCAAGAGTGGTTTTTCATATTTCTTTAATTGTTTAATTATTGTAATTATTGAGGATAAGTCATATGAAAAGTCATTTTAAACTCTATATAATAAGAAAACAAATGAATGAGAAAAATATAGTCACTTTTCTTTTTCATTCTTAAAACCAGTGAATAAGTTCGCGCTTCGCGCGATAATAAATAACTTTATTGAATTTATAAAGTATTTTTTTATAGTAATGAAATATTATAATTATTCAAAATTTTAAATATTTGAACACCTTATTATTTTTTAAATACTAAAGTCAGTTTTTTGTACTTTTATCAATTTCTCCTATAAATTCAATATATTACTTCATGTTATGAAATACATATTCAATGAATGGATGTACATACACATTCCCTAGGTTACATGAACTTTTTGTGGATAAAGAATGTATCTATCAATTTGGCTCTTAATGTTGGTGACCTTTGGAATGATTTCTCATCCTATAAATTGAGATGTTATTCACCATTGTAAGATACACTTGTATATACTTGAATACACTTGAATAGAAGAAAAGTTCTCTCCTTTGTCTACATATCTTGTCTTCTTATCTTTATAGTTATTTTTTTTGAGCTTCGTTATCAGCACGAGACTCTAACCGATTGAGTTGGCATCTAATTTTTTTCCTAAAGGAATTGAAGTAATTTTCTTTTTCAGTCAGACTACAAAGAAATCAAAAGTATATGTTACTGATTTGCTAATCTTTGTTAACAAATTATAATATTTCATTTAGGTATGAATTTTATTTTCTTTAACTCTAAGTAACACTACCGATTGTTTGATTATTAATTCATGGCACCTGTCAAGGTTATCAAATATAACATGATTACCTTTATGGTTCTCATTCAAAGATGTTATGAAAATAAGTGATTTACTATGCTAAATCGAGAAAATTATGCTTATCGCATTTATGCACCAACAATAAGCTTATTTCGTATATGTTTTTCATCTCATTTTACATTAGTTACTTAAAAAATGTGATGCTCAATAATCCTTCTTTTTACTAATAACAGTTATAATAAGTTCTTGAGATTGACAACATTATTTTGTTTACTATCAAGTCCTATATGAGACTTTCAGTAGTCCAATAAGTAATAATTATTTCATAAATCTTGTGTTAACACTATTTTCATTTTGTTACTGAAATATTGCTTGCACTTATATTGTACTAACAAAATAATTCGTGATTGTGATTGGCAGTATGAGGATGTTATTTTAATCAATAAAAATATGAAAAATCTGTTGGCCTATTATGTCATTGGTTAAGGGTAAAACATCAGGTGATCGTTTTGATGCACCATAATGATAAAATATTTGATGGTAAGATGGTGGATTCAAATTTCATCGCACTCACAAGGGTAAGACATCAAGTTTAAGTCCTGATGCACTATGATAATAAAGATGTTGGATTCAAGTCCCATTGATTTATGACTTAACACTCTTATATATGGGTAAGGCATTGAAATTAAGTCCTAATGTACCATAGTGATGGTATAATGATGACTAAAGGCAAAATAATGTACTTTTGATGAAAAGTCATGAAATCCACCCAATTGATTTGCTCTATTCTCTTTTGTGAATGTGGTAGCAGTGCATAATATGTCTGAAAGAAGACAAGTGGTTGAATGTATAATTATGGGTGTGAAGAGACAAAATAAAAATGGTCATCATTGTAGTAATTGGGTTCAACTCCAAGCAAATATGGCTAAATATATGAAAAAGATGTATGGTTAAAGTACCAACACAATCTTGATAAAATTGTGAAGTCTGTCACATTGAATATGCTCCATTCCATGAAGTGAATGTGGTAGCAGTATATGATAAGTCTGAAAGATGACCAAATCACTATTATGGTTGTACAAATGATTGTGGACATGAAAAAAAAAGATAAAATATCATTATTTTGATAATAATCAATGGAAGAACACTATGGGTTACGTTCTCCAAATAGTCCTTCAAAATGTGAAGGTACTTTTTGTCATCAAAGATATCAAATGTCATTAGGCATGCGGTTGTCATGCGACATAATTTGATAAGTTTTATAAATCCTCCATCAAAATAAAAAAATATAAAGTGGTGATACACTTAACCTTTCAAAGTGATGTTGAGGTGGGTCATATAGATATGACAAATGACAATTGATGACAATGGGCTTATATTAAATTTATGAAGCACAAACAATGATTAATCCATTCCTTGAAGAGAATGAGACTTGTGATAAGCATCATAGATGCTTGACCATTCTTGGAAATGAATGTGTCAAGATGTGATAAAAATTATGAATAAGGACATGCTCATGTAAGGTTGGATAAATACCAAAACTCACCTCTACGGGAGGTTTGAGAGAAATAAATAAATTTTATTTTGGTATAAAAGGTCATTGGCATTGTAGCATGTCTTATCATGATCTACTGAAGGGTAAAAGCAAGAAATCATTCTTGTCTATAAAAGCTTTGACCATGACAATAATGAAAATAACTTTCTCCCTAAAAGGAGATGTTTACCATATGTATGGTATTATGAAATATGTGGTAAAGCTTTAAAAGAGCTAATGTGTTACTACACTGAGGATTGAAGTTGTTGTAATAAGTCTCAAAAGAATTTTTTTAAGTTTCAAAGGCATTGACTAAAAATGAATTATATTGAGACTGTAAATTATGGGAAGATTGTATATCTTCATATTACTACAATCGAAGCGGGTTATAAATATTTATGTAAAAGGTTACCCGTCTTCTCTTCTTGTTTTGTAGTATACAGATATGACATGGTGATAAAATCACATGCAATAGTAAATTAGAAGTTTACATAAATAAATATTTGTTGGCATGACCGGTTGACTATCCCGGTTCAAATGTGATGCAAAAATAGTTGAGAATTCAAGTGGTTATAGTGAAGAAATATAAGATTCTTCAAGAATTCTCTTGTGCTACTTGTTCTCAAAAAGTTAAACATTATACCGTCTAAGGTTGGGATTGTTTTTCCTAAATTTTTGAAACGTATAACAAGGTGAATATGGACCCGTTCACCTGCCATATGGACCGTTTACTATGAAATCAGATGCATCTATGGTTGGTCACATGCGCTTTGCTATCAACTTACAATTTAATTTTTGCAAGGTTGTTTGCTCAAATTGTTAAATTAAGAGCATGGTTCCAAACTATAAAAGTTGATAATGCTGGTTAGTTTAGCAGAAATTGTATGTCTCCAATTATAGCTAAACATGTTGGTTATGAGAACAAATCTCCCAAAAAAAATTTGGTATGAGATGTTATTTTAATGCAGCAACATTTGTATGCATCAAGCCAATAAGGTTCTCCTATTGTTGGTTCAGGGTCAAGAGCCAAATATTCCATCTAAAATTTTAAATGTGCGGTATTTGATTTAATTGCTCCACCATGCACAAAGATGGATTCCAAAATAAGATTGGGGTGAATGTAAGATTTCCTAACATTAGGGGGAGATATGATTAACAGTTGAAATGGATGGAATGAATTATCTAGATCCTCATATAAAGAAAATGTGAACTTGAAGTTCAAGAGATAATTCAATTGCAAAATATTGTAAATAAATTGCCAAATGTATTTGCTGACCCTATACCATAATTCAGCTGTAAATGCTCCAATGAGAAGTCTTTGAAGAACAGGGTCTATGGCATGCCTGAAGCATGATAGACTAATCGGTTCCAAAAGTAAAACTCCTTGAAGAAGAAGAGGAGCAAATGATCAAGATGGTCATTTATGCAAGTGTTTTAAAAGAGCACCATGACATAACTCTTCATAAAACCTTGGCAAAGATTCAGGTACCTGAAAATGATGAAAAAGAAGAGATCGATCTCGATATGTTATGTCGTAATGGAATCGATATCAAATGACCGTCGACGGTATCTTTGATAAAATGTAGCGCTCACCATTATAAATGGTACGAGGATCTTAAATTTAAATCTGTCAATAATATGGACAGATAAATTATTGGCCAAATAAAAATACGCGAGATTCAAGTATATTTTATTTCACTTAAAAAGTGATGGTCTGGACTTTAGTCCAAAGACCTCAATATATAATGTCAGTGGGGTACAAATGAGTCATTGTGCAAAAAGAATAACCGTAAGATATAAAGTACGGCTTGTGCCTTGGGCATAAAGGGTTTTGGTGATGACATTATTGTAGGGAGACATATTCTCCTGTGGTGGATGCAATGAGGTTTCTTTCAGTTTGGCAATATTGAAAAGATTGAATACGTATAAATGAATGATTGTCATGTCTTATCTAGACAATGACTGTTATATGAAAATCCTTGAAGGATTTATAAGGTTTTAAAGCGATTCCATTGAGTATCCCAATGATTGTGAGATCACTTTACATAAATAAGGATCGATTTCGATCTCAAGGGAAGAATGAAGTGTTTGTTGGTGATGAAACTCCATATCTCAGTGCAATCGGGGCACTAATGTACTTTGCCAATAATAATTGACCATTCAATAAGTTTATTGGCTAGATTTAACTCATCTCCAACAAGAAGGCATTAGAAAGACGGACTATTTGTTTCCATGTGAAGCCACTTATTCAAATCATGCAGAAATAATAGTCATCCATGAAGCAAGTTGGGAGTGTGTTTGGTTGAGATCAATAGCTCATCATATTCAACAGATGTGTGGTTTTTCTTTGAAAAAGGATACTTCAACCACCATATACGAAGATAATGCTACATGTATAGCTAACTGAAGTGAGGATACATCAAAGGAGACCGAACAAAGCACATCTCACCAAAGTTCTTCTTTACACATGATCTTCAACAAAATAGCGAGATAGAAGTTCAACAAATCTGTTCAAGTGATAATCTTGCAGACTTTTTCATTAAAGTATTACCAATATCAACATTTGATAAGCTAGTATACAAGATTGGAATGCGTCATTTCCGAGAGGTTAAATGATGTTCACATCAGGGGGAGTAAAATACGCGTTGTACTCTTTTTTTCTTAACCAAGGTTTTGTCCCAATTGGGTTTTCCTGGTAAGGTTTTTAATGAGGCAGCACTCAAGGCGTATTACAAGATGTGTGGACTCTTTTTCCTTCACTAGGCTTTTTCCCACTGAGTTTTTCCTAGTAAGGTTTTAACGAGGCACATTATCTACGGACATCCAAGAGGGAGTGTTATAAAATACATATTCAATGAATGGATGTCCATACACATTCCCTAGGTTACATGAACCTTTTGTGGATAAAGAATGTATCTATCAATTTGGCTCTTAATGTTGGTGACCTTTGGAATGATTTCTCATCCTATAAATTGAGATGTTATTCACCATTGTAAGATACACTTGTATATACTTGAATACACTTGAATAGAAGAAAAGTTCTCTCCTTTGTCTACATATCTTGTCTTCTTATCTTTATAGTTATTTTTTTTTAGCTTGATTTTATAACACTTCACAAAAAAGAAATGATTTGGAAGAGATTATTCATATGAACATAGAAAGGAATCCTTAATATAAAACAGAAGTTCATATAACGTGCATTTTTACGCTGGTTGCTTATTTTTCACGTATTTAAAATAAAATTATAAAAAAATAGCTAGGCAAAAATGAAGGAGGAGCGAAGAAAATAATAGTGCAATAAAAGAACTGCAAAAATGGTTTGAATTCCTAGTGAGTGAGTAATCAAAAATTACCATCAAAACCCGCAAGAAAGAAGAAAACGAATATAGATTAATTTCAAAGAGTGAAACTCTATGAGAAAGCAAGTTATATGAAATTTTTCATATGTCATTAATAATTTCATAAATCAAGTTATTATATTTCAAGAAAATGGAATGAAAATTAATGTACCACAAAAATCGTAAATTGAAATGAAGGAAGAGCGAAGGAAATAATAGTGCAATAGAAGAACTGCAAAAATGGTTTGAATTCCTAGTGATCAGTGAGTAATCAAAAGTTACCATCAAAACCCATAAGAAAGAAGAAAAAGAATATAGATCAATTCCAAAGAGTGAAACTCTATGAGAAAGCAAGTTATATGAAATTTGTCATATGTCATTAATAATTTCATAAATCAAGTTATTATATTCCAAAAAAAGGGAATGAAAATTAATGTACCACAAAAATCGTAAATTGGGAGAGAATTTTATCGTATGCCATAACGACGTTGTCACCTGGGTATTCAAAATCTAAAATTGAACACTCTGAATAATCTAAATATATTCAATGAGAAAAGTACTTAACTTTATGGGAAAAAAATATATCTCATGAATAATTTCAAAATCAAATAATTATACAAACAAAGGGATGAAAATTATACAACAAAAAATATAAATTTGGAGTGAACTTTACCATACGTTATGACGACGTAGCCACCTGGGTATCCAAAATGTAAAGTTGAACCCTTGGAATAATCTAAAAAATTTCAATGAGAAAAGTATATATATAAGAAAAAGGGTTGAAAATTGTATAACAAAAATGTAAATTTGGAGTGAACTTATCGTACGCTATAACGATGCAAGTAATCAAAGTATGAAGTTGAACACTCTAAATAATCTCAAATATTCAAAGAGAAAAGTAGTTAACCTTATTGAAAAAAATAAATCAGTATCTAGTAGTGTAATTAAACAAAGATGAAATGAAAATTGTATAACAAAAATTATATTTAGAGAGGATACTACTGAATATTATAATAGTGCACTTCATAGAAACCTTGACCATAGTCAATAAAAACAAATGTGATTGTAATAATTTTTAGAAAATGAAACATCCTTTTTCATCATATTAGTTGTGATGGTAATTACTGCACGTTTATAGCTTTAATTAGCATATTTATAGCTTTAATAAAAAAGTTATATGAAAGGTTGTAACCATTCTTTTAATTTAAAAGGTTGTAACTGTTCCATTGTAAAATTTAAAAATAACTTTTTAATCTTTTAAAATTAGAAAAAATGTTTAAAAAATTTACAAAATAAATAAATAGGTTTGCAGGCCTTAGAAAGCGCCACGCCACCGGAACTAAGCTCCTACTATATATATATATATATATATAGATTTAAAAATACAAGAAAATTTTTATATTTGATTTAACACGTGCAGAGTAAATATGAGAAGTTGTTCTACGAAAAAAGTAACTAATGTATTGTACCTAAACTTTCATCTTATAATTCCTAACCCAATTTTTATTTTTTAAAATAAAGTAATGTCAACCCGATTAGGTATCAAGAAGAAGCAAACATTCACAAACAAACTCACTATTCTTGTAAATTATACAAAAGTAATTAATAATTAAAAGTTCTATACTTTGTGGAGATCGCAATATAAAAAAGACTACTACCCCCAAAAAATAAAATAGCTAGTGAAAAATAAAATGAAGTTAATTGAAAATTACCTTCTCAATCATCTTCAGCCATATATAGTTCAGTAATATCTGCTTGCAAACTGTCGGAATAGTAGGCAAGTTACATTTGCTCAGGTAAAAATATAAAATCATAGTGCATAATTCACATTTCATAAATAATCATGTCTTTAGATATATATAAATTTTTGAAAAGTGTATATGTAAAAGAAAATAGATATTCTCACCATCAATTTTGGAAACAACTGGCGTAATATCATCATCAAGGAGTGTTGTACTGATTTTTTTCAAGCATTTGCATTTGACAGAATATTTCTTATATTTATATGCCCACATAAGTATGTAACTACTATGCATAATAACTAGTATGATAAATGTCATTAAATTTTATGACTTTTCACATTTTAATATTTAGTATTTGTTATGAAACCTACCTTTTAAATACCAATAATTACTATATTGATACTTACCTTTTAAATACCAATAAGTTCTACATTAATTCCTAAATTTTTCTAACAGAAACGTCAAAAAAAAATTGAGTATTACCTTTTAAATTTTATATCTTTTATAATTAAAAAAAATCACAAAAATAAATAAATAAGAACCTAGGCATTAAAGAGCACATCATCGAGTCTATAATTCTCCTTTATATTATTAGTTAGATGTAGATGTAGATTCGTTTTTAGACATTTGAGAAATTTATCATTTACGAATTCATCATCAAAAATCTATAAATTATTTGATAAAATATATTTTAAAATAACATCTTCATTTATTGTTGTTGATATATTTTTCAACTTTAGCAGCTAATAACTAAGCAACAAAAATATGCTTGTATTATCTTTAAAGAAATGAGAAGACAAATTATTTATAAAAAATAAGTCAACTTTAGCAGCTAACAACTAAACAACAAAAACATGCTTATATTATCTTTAAAGAAATGAGAAGACAAATTATTTATAAAAAATAAAAAATAAGTGACATCAAAAAAATGTATACCTGTAAAATTGAGAAAAGTGTGCTTTCGATTAAAAAAAGTACATAAAAATTAAAGATTAAAATAATAAATATAATAATAAAAAGAGGGCCACATAAACAGAAAATCATATTAAAGAAATAAGATAAATAAAATAAAGTAATGAGAAGACAAATTGTTTAAAAAAAATAGAAACTAATTAAAGCCAAATTTTTTTATACCAATGAAATTGAAAAAAATCTGTTTTTGATTAAAAAAAGTGCATACACATTAGAAATCAAAATAATAAATATAATAATAAGAAAAAAGTAACATAAACAGAAAAATCAAATCAGTTCACGAAAAAAAATAACAATAACTTATCAAACAATATAAAATTGTATCCACATTTAGTTTCACCATTCACCTTTTACAATCTGCAAAAAGTCACAATCATATATCAAAAGTAATAATATAATATTATAAAAAATTAAAAAAAATAAGCATTCAAAAGAATTGGTAAAATGTATTTTAAAATAACATATTCATTTATTATTGTTGATATATTTTTCAACTTTAGCAGCTAACAACTAAGTAACAAAAATATGCTTATATTAACCTTAAAGAAATAAAAAGATAAATTATTTATAAAAAAATAAAAAATAAGTGACACCAAAATTTTTTATACCTGTAAAATTGAAAAAAGTCTGCTTTCGATTTAAAAAAAGTACATAAAAAATTAAAGATCAAAATAATAAATGTAATAATAAAAAGAGGGCAACATAAACAGAAAATCATATTAAAAAAATAAGATAAACAAAATAAAGTAATGAGAAGACAAATTGTTTTAAAAAAATAGAAACTAATTGAAGCCAATTTTTTTTTATACCAATGAAATTGAAAAAAATTTGTTTTTGATTAGAAAAAAGTACATACACATTAGAAATCAAAATAATAAATATAATAATAAGAAGAGAGTAACATAAATAGAAAAATCAAATCAAGTCACGAAAAATAAATATCAATAACTTACCAAATAATATAAAATTGCATCCACATTTAGCTTCACTATTCACCTTTTTACAATCTGCAAAAAGTCACAATCATATATCAAAAGTAATAATATAATATTATAAAAAATTTAAAAAATAAAGCATTCAAAAGAATTAATCACCTGACATCAAAAGAAATAGCAAATATAATTGATAAGAAGAAACATAAAATGTGCTACTTATCACATGGAGGATAAAAAATAGTTGAAGAGAACTTTTTAATGCTATATATATTGATATAAGTATGTAGCTACTGTAATAATGAATAATAAAGAGCAAAAAAAAAACTGAAATTTTAAAGTACCCATTTATGGGTTATTTAAGAGCAACAATTAGCTTGAATTGGAATTTGAATGGATGCAACTTATTGAATAATTATTCTTTTTTAACTTGAAAAAATGAATTAAAAATTTAAAATAACCACAAAAAAGATAAATATGATTCCTTGCTTCTAAGAGGTGCCACATCATCAAATCTAAAACCCTCCTTTATATATATATATATATATATATATAGAGAGAGAGAGAGAGAGAGAGATAGAGATAGCTTGCCTTCAATAAAATCTACTCTCATTAGGAGTGTTTATCGGTTGGTTGGGTTCAAATTTCTATATTATCAGTTATCGATTTGTAAACATGATAAATTAAGAATGAATTATCATCATCTATATTAGTGTGAGGTAATGAGAATTCAGAAAGTCTTATCCATATTATATTATATGTGCTTTGTATTTTTTACCGGATTTGAAGTTTCAACATTATTGTCAAGGCTAAGTGCATGATTTTTCTGTTGTTATATAATTAACTATTCTGTTGTCAATCCATTTGGATTATAAGATTTAGAGGTACTGTAGTTTTAATGAATGAATATATTCTTTCTGTTTCAATCCATTTGGATTGGATATTATTTTTCTTGGTTATTGTGATAATATTTTACGTTTTTGTATTTATTTCTTTTGTTGTTAGCTTCTTTTATATATATATATATATATATCATGTCTTTGCCAATTTTGTTAAAAGGCATTTACATATATTTATTATTTTTCAAGCAAAAATTCCTCGACATATTCATATCATTAGAGACTATATTATCTTAATTCACTCCACATATTTCTTATTTAATGGCAAATGCACCATCCCATTTTTATAAATTTTATATTATATAACAAATAAAATGTAAATTTTTAAACTAAAATTGTTAATACTTCAACATTTTCTATTTTATAACTCAAATTCTTTAAATATATAGAATTTTTTTAATAATAATAAAGGACAAACGTGCAACGCACGTTCCCAGAAACTAGTGAGCTAAAAAGCCTGCATAAAACATTTTTTCGGTAATTTCAATATGGACGTTAAAGCCTGTTGTTCTCAACAGATTTTAGTTAACGGTCTGCCTTTCATAACGATTACTAAACCATTTTGTTTAATTCATGTTGTTGGAATCACATCTTGTTGGAGTCCCACATCGGTGGGTTAAAGGGTCCTTGGTCTCCTTATATGATCTTGAGCAATCCTTCCCTCGTGAGCTAGCCTTTGAGGTTGAGTTAGCCTCAAGATCCATTTCTTTACACATCTAAATTTGTTTGCGTGTCTATCTTGTGTTTTTCTGTTTCTATTTAACCTTTTATTTTGTTCACTATGGTTGTCATCCTATATGAGATCTTCTGCAGAACATCAAAGCATGACGAGTATATGTCCTCATTGCAGAAATCTTACTATTTGACAAATATAGATTTTTCATTTTCCATTTTGCAGCCTCTCTGAAGGTCTGGATGAGTTCACCACAGTCAAAGGACCAGGTCCTTGACTAAGACAATAGTATGGAAGTAAGAACAACACACACAGAACAAAACAAGTAAACAACACACAATATTACGTGGAAACCTCCTTGCTCAAGGGAAGAAAAAATCACGACCTACCACGTAGGATTTATCAACCAATCCACTAAACAATCAACTTCAGAATTACAGACTCTTGCAACTCTAGGATTAAACTCTTAACCCTCAGCTTACACAACACCTCAGTTGTGCCTTCATTACAATAGCTCTATTGTAATTAGTCTAACAACTAACTCTAACTGTCTAGACGCTAAATGATAACTTGAGAATGACACACAAAATACCTACACAAGAATTCTAACACAGAAGAGTAGGTTTTCATATAAGACCATTACAAAGACTCAACAACACAGACTACAAAGAGGCATTCTTGGAACAGATCCTTATTGTTGACGCAGTGTAAGAAGCGGAGAATTTTGCTTGAAAGATGACAATATTCTTGATTGCAAAAACTAGGTTATGCTTGTGTGATTTCATCTTAAGAAGACAAGACAAAACCTAGGCTCCTCCTACTAGTTGTTGCTCAGTTGCCCTGTTGTACGACTCGCAGAGATAGTAGAGCTTCCAGCTGTACATTTGACCGAAGCATAAAAGTGCACAATCAGGGTACCAGGTCTGATGGTGAGGTTTGCCATATCATCAAAATCAACATGGTAACATTCTAACACTTTCATTGCAAGTTCTTTTGCAAGGAAGGACAACGGCAGGTTTAAGTTGATTACACATGTAGCTTTAAAGGTTAGATAGACTTTGTTTGCATCTTATAGCTCTCCCCTCCTAGATGGAAGGAATTGAGGCATCCTTATCTATCTATCTATCTATCTAAACAAAGTTCTTAACAAAGTGCAATTGATATTTTCAGACAGGATTAGCTACTGGAATTTTGTTAGCCATTATATTGGGTCTATCCTTTCCGTCTTTCGAGAAGTGCTTTACAAACGACTCTCAAGTGTTAGACATTGTTAGATATGTTTCTTTCATGGCATCTTTCTCAACCCCTTAGTGCTCTAAGTGCTAGTCAACCCGTTAGTGCTCTAGCCTATATTTTTGATGGGCTACAGTATGGCGTTTCGGATTTTCCATATGCAGCTATCTCAATGGTAAGCGACCTCTATAAAAATGTTGCAACAATTTAAAGAAAAGTTACTCTTCATACTGAACTTGGTGCTGATATTTTCTCACAACTTTCTAGATGATCGTGGGTGCTCTCGCTTCAATATTTCTGCTTTATGCGTCTCCTATTATTGGTCTTCCTGGTGTTTGGTCTGGTTTGACTATTTTTATTGGGTTGCACTCTGTGGCTGGTTTCATGAGGTAATTCAACTACCAAATTAATTATGTACAGATTAGGAACTACTATATTGAATTGGATCTTCTAAAATGTCAAGTTCCCTATAAATCTACTGAACTGGTCCCCGAATCTCTTAATATGGTCCATGGTGGTTCTCACAAGAAAAAGAGGTCAGTTGACTCGATATTTCAGTATGGTTCACTAGGAAGGTTGGAACTTGCACTAATGTTGATGTGCTGATTTTTCTTTTGAAATTTAACTTCTACTTAGAATAGCCTAGAGGCTGGCTTGTGTAGCTCTGCATAACATATGTAGCCCACGCCCACCCACCACGCACCCAAACACAAACAAAAGAAATGAAAAAAGTGCATACTGTAACTAGATCCTGGCAGTTGAGGCATTTCAGATACTTGGCAAAATATGAATGGATTTATATACTTGTAAGCGACATTAGGTTGGGGACAAAGTTCGTCAGTGTTGTGAAGAAAATGGGCATAACTAAACCCTAACCTAGTTGATCCGTTGAGAGGATTGCTCAAAATCATATTAGGAGATAACTGTCCATTTCCTCAACTAATGTGGGACATTCTAACACTCCTCATGAGTTGAGGATTGCCCAAAAACATATACAGAGACAACAATATATTCCCTCAACTAATGCAGGACATTCTAACAGGTGTCCTACTTGGTTTCTTTTCATTATCTGGAAGAGACTGGTTGTATCATTATCATTAATTGCACGGGATGGGAGGGGTCGGGGGAGAGGGAAGCGAGAGGAATAATTGAATTTTTATTTCAACAGCAGCCCCTCTATGCAGCAATAAGAACACATCTGCTAGCAAAGCATACCTACTACTACATTGCCCTCTCCTTCTTATGCAACATTGGAAATATTTTTATATTAAATTAAATGCCATCTTTTCTCATGAGTTCCACTTTCTTATGTAATTTGATTTTCTAGGTGGCAACATCATAGGACTCCTTTGACATTAGAGGCTACAGACATTTTCAAATGCAGTGAAAGCTTATGGCAATGGAGGTACAATTGCACAACAGACCAAAAAGAGTTTATTGAATACATAAATCAGCTACGGTGTATACTTTTTCAACTTTACCTTACTGAGTGGAATCATCTGTTACTGTTCTACCCAAACCGTAGGACTTCAAAACCTTTAGTATTATATTTTCAAAGTTCATACAAAGCAAAAAAAAAACTGTAAATTTCATTTGACAAATAAATAAAAGAAAAATCTTTGTTTATCTCTACTATGTGTAGACCAAATTGAGAAGAAGACTTGATCTTGTGCTTATTGGCTATCCAACCTAGTCAATAGAGTGATATATTTTATTTTATTTTTGAGATTTTACTTTTATTGACTGTCAGTTTAATCAAATTGTTAGCAGTGTAATTTAACATGCTATAGAAGGTTGTTTAGTTTATTTTTTTTCCAGGTTACAATTTCACTTATTATGAGTGGTCATCTGAAATTACTTTGTAAATGACCTGATAGTCTAGTTTACTTGTCCTATAGCAGTGTATCCCAATTTGTGCAACAGAGAATTTTTCTTGAAGTGAGTGGCATAAAGTCAATCCCAGTGCTGCTGCTTCATTTCATTCAGAACAAACTTCCCAAGGCTTTTGCTTTTTCCTTTAGGAGAAATTTCTGGATCTTTCCTGTCGAAGTTTTAGGGAGATCCTGAAATATAATTATTCGAGGTGCCATGTAATGAGGAAAATTATCCCTGCAGAAATTGATAATTTCTTGATCACTAACATCGAATCCCTCCTTCAAATTCACAAATGCACAAGGTGTCTGTCCCCAGTGGTTATCTGGTCGAGCGACTACTGCTGCTTCCAGAACTGCTGGATGACTGTACAAAACTGTTTCCACCTCAATAGTGCTTATGTTTTCTCCACCAGATATTATAATATCTTTCAAACGATCCTTTACTTCTATATAACCATCAGGATGTTTTACAACAAGATCACCACTATGAAACCATCCACCTCTAAAAGCTTCCTCTGTTGCTTTTACATCGTTTAAATATCCACTCATTACTGTGTTCCCTCTAAACATAACTTCTCCCATTGTTACACCATCCGCGGGCACCTTCTCCGTGGTGATAGAATCTCTGACATCAACTTCCTCAATACAAAGATGCTGCACTCCTTGTCTAGCTTTTAGTGTAAATCTTTCATATGAAGGCAAAGAATCCCACTCCGGCTTCCATAAGCAATATGTCCCTGAAGGGTTAATTTCATGCATTAGCACTGAATTTTATTCACTATAACAGTAGAGTGACCAAATGTTGTCATATTAAAGTAACTGAACTTTACCCACCAAGATTAAACTGTTATACTGGATAAAGTTCAGTGATCATATGTGAAATTAATCTTTTACCTGCAGCATAAGTCTCCGTCAGTCCATATAAGTGATTTACTTCAAACCCCAAATCCTCCATTCTTGAAATGATTTGTGGTGGTGGTGGTGAACCACCTGTCATAATCTTCACCTTGTGTGGGAGTGGCTTTTGGTCACACGACGGCGTATTCACTATCATGTTCAAGACAGTAGGTGCACCACCCATATGTGTCACCTTGTACAGTGAAATACTTTGGGAAAATGTCTCAAAACACACATAAACTATGGTCGGAATTGCTGTTACACACTCTAACTCTGTGGAGGTCCTATGACCCCCCTGGACTATTTTATAGTGTAATATTTAGGGTATTATCAGCTTAGCTTGACCACTAAATCACTCAAACTAAAGTAAGTGTTTTCACACGCTATCAAAAAGAGGGTCAGTTCTCATTAATGTTAATTTATCTTCCATTAACCCTATAATTTTCTTAAAACTCTCTAACTTTATCTTTATGATTATTGATCAAATAACACAAATCATTCCAATTTCATGTGATTTTTACTTTCAATCTACTATTTTAAAGTTGTTGCTTATACGTGTGTTCACTTGCATGTCCATCTATGCTAATAATATCCACAATATTACACTATAAAATAGTTGAGGGGGGTCATAGGACCCCCACAAAGTTAGAGTGTGTAACAGCAATTTCAGCCATAGTTTAGGTGTGTCTTGAGCTATTTTCCCAAATACTTTCAAATATTTCTTTTGGAGATACACTTCTGAGACAAACATTAGTGCCACCTACTGCTGCTAGGCCCCAAATGAGGCACCATCCATTGCAGTGAAATGTTGGAACAGTCCAAAGATAAATAGGGAGTGTGCTCATCTCATGAAGCAAAAATGTGGCAATAAAATTGAGATATGCACCTCTATGACTGTAAACAACTCCTTTGGGTCTTGATGTTGTTCCAGAAGTATAGTTAATGCTAATAGGGTCAAATTCAGTTTTTGGCCACCTAATAGCAAAATCTCTGTCCCCACTTTCAAGGAGACTTTCATAATCATAAGTGTTAGGACTTGAATTCTTAGATTTTTCTGAGATTATTACAACATGAAGAGGTTGTTTTGTTTTCTTATTCTTGCTAGCAATAAGAGAAAGTGCTTCTTGAGCAAGTTGGAGAAACTGTTGATCCACAAATATGATCTTTGCTTCTGAATGCATTAGAAGTGTTGATATCATTGTTGAATCAAGACGTGTGTTTAATGTACAAAGAACTGCTCCAGCCATTGGTACTGCAAAATGTAGCTCTTGTATTGCGGGTACATTAGGGGCTAGTGTTGCCACCTACAGATCAAAAGAATTCCAATGAGGAAGTGAATCATTCAAGTAGTTATCATTATTAAGTTGGTAGTGTATAATATGATAAGAAAAGTTTAACTGAAAACCAAAAGAGTAATAAAAAAGAAGGGGATCCATGGTTGAACTAAAAGTGGTGCCTAATGTTACAATTCCAAAATCATCATTGTCATTGAAGAAACATATAAGAGCTTCTCACTCAGTGCAGTGCTTCAAAAATCCAAAAAAAGAGAACTTGGTTACTATAAGTAGACTGACAAGAAAAATGAATAGATGACTCATGGAGTGAGGTAGGATGGTTAGATCCCTCGATCATCAACTAGAGATCTCGGGTTCAAGTTCTACGATTAAATTTTTTTGTAATTCTTATCTTTCTAATTAACGTGCAACAACAATAAAACCGATGCTCACATACGAGGGTAGACTATTTGTAAATAATGGTGTTAACAACCTACTATTATCACACATTAAATTACACTAATAATATAAAAATTCTAACATTGTCAGTATATATAAAAGTTACAAGAGGACCGAAACAAAAGTTGCACTAAGCCTTTGCAGTTAGATTGGGTCTAGAAATTTATGTGGACCAATAAGATGAAGCCATTTGTTAAATTAAATGACTCATCAATTGCTGTCATTGTGCTATTAGAAAAAAGGTATTTTTAGACCTAAAAATAATTTGAGGGCATTTTTGACCTAATAGGTGAAAAGAAGGCAGTTTTGAACCATTTATGATATGTTAAGGGCATTTTTAACTCTTTTTCGTATAAAATTTACTAACAAATTTAAGAGGCCAATATATTAAGCCATTAAATCACCTCTAACTGGGACAATGAAGAAGTTGACACATACATATATATATTAGTAAGTGATTATTCGTGTTATGCACAAGCCCAATAACACTAGGGTATTGAAATATGGACTTTTTTGTTTAAAATAATAATCATAATGTTAGTCATAAGTATTAACTGAATAAATAAAATGAAAACGGCACTTTATACTTATTTTATAAATTTTTTAAACTATATATGCTAAAGGTAGATCAATTTAATTTGTAATGAGAAAGATAAAAAAGAAAGAGAAAGCTCATCTATATATTTGGTCATAAAAAATCCAAATTATATTTAAAATTTAGAAAATAACCAAAACTTTATTTTCATTCACTTTTTTAGTTTCACTGTATTTTTCTTTTTCAAAATTTACCCTAGATTTTTTTATTTTTATAAAAATGACCTATCTAAATGATAGTTCATGTTTAAATCATATTTCATGTATTTTAGGAAAAGTATATTTAAATAGACAAATATTATTTGCAAAAATTATAACCAAACACAATTTTAACTTCAAAATTTTTATATAAAGTAAAAAAATATCTGTAATAATATGTAGAAACTCGTATATGAAATTTAATTTACGGAGAAGGGCCTAAAATACCCTTCAAGTATAGGGAATGGAACAAAAATACTCTTCTTCCACCTTTAGGCTCTAAAATACCCTTCCATCCACCTATATGGACCTATATTACCCTTTTACTTAACAGTTTTTTAAGAGTAATAATGAATATTTACATTAATGACGTAACAACTTTTGATTGGCTAAAAATTAAATTAATCAACTATTTTAATTATCCCAACCAAACCCGGATTCAACCTAAACTACCCGACCCACTTAGTTCACCCGCCCCATATTTATATCAAATTTATGTGTCACGTCAGCGTCAGATGTCCACGAAATACAGCGAGAACGAGTTGGAAGTGTTTAGTTTCCAGTTGGGACCAAGTTAATGTGTCTAGATATAAGATATACACTTTCAAAATTGAAGTGATTATTTGTTAGCTAAAATTAAGTTTGAGTATATGTTTATGCATTATGTCTATACAAAATATCTTACCACATCTCCACGTGAAATACCCAAGTGATGAACTAGAGCAGAAGAAAGTTTGAGACACCTAGCATGGGTCTGTTCCCAAGTGTACATGACAGAAGAAGGGCCATAGATAACTGAAGTTCTTTCACTGAAAACATTTGCTGCTCTCTCCAAGAAACTTATGGGTGCCAATGGAACATAATTTGCATCACATGATTGAATAGATGGCCATGACGATGATGAAGACGATGACGACAATGACGACTCAGCTTCATGATGATGATGATGGCACAACAAGAGGACAGACCTCTTAGTGCATGAGAGGTTAACTTGATTAAAGATACACAATTTTGAGTCCCTTAGAAAATGACTCAGGTTGATGGTGGAACAAAGTATAGTACTCATTGCTAATACGAAAGAACAGCTAACTTAATTTGCAATATATGGAATATTATGACTTTTTCTCTTATTATATAAGAGAGGGTTGAGCAGCTGAAGCAGGTAGCAATTCGTTGATGTGTCCGCTTCAGCAAGGATATTTTCAGAAAAAAATGATTTTCTTTGTTTCATTTTAATTTAATTAATTATGTGTCAGAAAAAAAGTGTATAACATTTTCAAAATTGTGGGATCCACTTAAGCTAAATTCTTTAGTTTTAAATTTATATTTTTTTGTTATAACTTTATTACTTTGAATGATGCTGATATTTGTGTAAATTTTGTAACTACCTCAAGTAAAAAATCGACAATCGATGAGAAAAAAATACTTCAATTATGGATATCCCAGTGGTCTCCCTCAAATCAGGTTTTTGAGAAAAAAAATATGAGATGATTTAGTACCACACAAATATATATAACTTATTTTAAATTAAAAATTAAAAATTATTTAATCAGCACCACTTAAAATTTATCAATGTTAATAATATTTATCAGGTATTCATTTTACATAAACTTATTTTAGATTAAGAATTTTAAATTATTTAAATAAAACCACTTAAAATTTACCAATATTAATAATATTTAGCAGATATTTATGTTACACTTAATGAGATGATTTACTACCATTCACATATATATAATTTATTTTAGATCAAAAATTAAAATTGTTTAATCAATACTACTTAAAATAAATAACTTTATGAATAAATATTGAGTTCATGCACAACACGAGCTTTTCGTCACTATATATATATTAAATAGTAAATTTACCTTCCAATAAATAATAAATGAAAATACCTTTCTAATATTTATGGACAGTTGTACCCTAATTTAAAGTATTCTGTCATAAACCAACACATTAATCAAGTGTCCAGTCGTTAATTCCAAAGTGTGAGAAATTTTAGAAGTTATAATAAATGGTTCAAATTTCTCCACATTCGTGTGCAAAACTTAAAATATATTTCCTCGGTCTCATATTAGTTGATCACTTTCCTTTTTTATATGCATATTAAGAAATTATAAATAAGAAGATAGTTTTACTAATTACCCCTTAAGAAATTTCTTTGAAACTTTACAAACAAGTGTGAACACTTTCAAAAAGAATTAATTGCAAGTAATATGAGAAAAAAATTAATCCATGCTTTCTTGATTTAGTAAGGTGACCAACTAATATGGGACAACTAGTTTTAGTATAGTGACCAACTAATACGGGACAGAGGGAGTATCATTTTCCTCTACTATTTAGGAACCTAGGGTGTGTTTGATACGTTATTTTTTCATGTTTGATTTGACAAAATTATTGAAAAATATTTTCTCTAGGAAAACAAGTTCCTTAAAAATGAAGAAAATGACTTTCTTAATGAAAGTAGGAAAAACAAGTTCTATAGTGATATTCTATGTTTATTATATTATTTCACCCACCCAACGCCCTCAACCTCTATCTCTTGACCATCCTACTCCTGCAACCCCCGAGGCCCCACAACCTACCCCTCCCACCCCTATAATTTTTTGCTAGATTACATATAAATGCTATTGAGATAATATTTTATTGTTTACTTATCAAACACTAAAAAATAAGTAAAAAACCAATTTACTTTCAAAAAACATATTTTCCATAAAAAATATTTTCCTTCGTACCAAACACATCCTTAATTTGCCTGCATCATTGACATTAAATTTTTTCTTTACAGATGTATGCGGCGTCCCCTATGCTGAAGTTGTTCGCGGCATCTGCCATTGGCCTCAATGAAGTTCTCAAATTTATGGAGTTGTTCATAATTGAAGAAAAGTATATTGATATACTTAAATTTACGATATAGTTGTCTTTTGGGCCGCTAAGACATTAAGGAGGCCGCTAAGACATCCTTATTATAGCTATTAATTCTCTTTCTACTTTAAATTAATTAGTGGTATAAAATATAATTTTTTTAGGGATAAAGATACAAATAATCAGCCGGCCGAAACAAATTCAGTAAATAGCCAAGGGATTAAAAATTTCACATTCAAGCCAATTCGCTAGCGCTGAAGTAGATATACATATTCTGTACAACAATGATACAATATCTATACATATTCTATATACAACAATTATACAGTTTTTATATACATCCTATATAGTTTCTATTGAAATTTTATACAGATACATATTATATACAACAATTATACAGTTTCTATACACATCCTATAAAGTTTCTATAGAAATCTTATACAAATGCATATCTTATACAATAACTATACAGTTTCGATACATATTCTATACAGCTTCTATACGCATCCTATAAAATATATATATTCTATACGACAATTATATGGTTTCTATACAATTACATTTAATTATTTTTTAAAAAAATAGCTGATTTTTTAAGCCAAAAAAAGAGTAGCGAAACACACAAAAAAGGAAAAATTTCGTGGACATTCAATATTATAGTGTTAATTACTTATAGTAGCAGTGATATTATGTTTACAAAAAATACCATTTTTAAATTTCTAAAAATACTGAAATAGTGTTAAGAGGTGGTGGGTAGAATCCAAATGTACACTCCTATAGTAATGCAAGATTATACAACTAGTCAACTACCATTGCTTCTACTCCTTTTTACCCCTCATTTGAAACGACAGTTTCAGATATATGGGAATTTCTCATGTCCAACTTAATGCTTCTAATTTGTGATGTTTTGGGATTATTCCCTATATATACATGTCAAATTTACAGAAGATGTTTTATACATTAATATACATAATAACAGGGGTGAACAAATTAATTGTCATACATAAGTGATTCTGAATATATTTAAATAAGTTGTAACACTCATCCAACATTAGGAGTAAATTTCAAATATTAAAAAGGAATAAAATACAAAATATAATTGCAAATTACCTTTTAAATAGGCTAAAAGTGGGGATATGTGGTACTTTCTTTTACGGTATAATTGGTAAGTTATAGGTATGATAAGTAAATATTTAATAATTTTGGTAACGCTAGTAATTTTGGTCTTATATTAATGAGACCACGTAAATTTTCCAAAAAAAAAGGGAAATTTTCGTATATATACAAAAAAGTAATTAGTTTGCAGTAAATATAGCCATGTTTTTATTTACAGAAAAAATAGCCAAAGAGTTCAAAATACCCGCATTTTAGCCACGGCCAAATCGTGGCTAAATGATTTTTTTTTGGGTAACTAATAATTTTATTAATCACCAAGGAAAATTCACATATAACTTCTCGAACGTTGTATATGTAATGTATATATAATATATATGTAATGTATCAATATTGTATAAATTATTATATAGTGTATATGTAATATATCGATATTGTATAAATAATTATGTAATGTATCGATATTATATAAATAGTGTATAATCATGTATATATAATGTATAGATGTATCAAAGATGTATATACATTCATATGCACTGTTTATACAATACATAGACATTATATAAATAGTGAATTGTACAATAATGTATAAATAGAAAAAAGAACATAAAATGTAGCCCCTAAAACACCTGAAAAGAGAAATACAATTGCAATGTTGCATTATGTATAGACTAAAGTAGATAAAAATGCTATTAACATGACATAACAATGAGTTCTTTTTCTTTAACCTCCGGATAGAATGAGGAAAGTAAAAGAGAAGGTGAGAATGAAGTGTAAAGGAGAAGAAGATGAAAGATTCATGTGGGTATTTACTAATTCCTTTAGCTGTTGAATACTAGCAATGTTATACTAGTTCAACAAATGGGTGATAGCTGAAGAGGAGAAATTATTTAAAGAGCAAAAAACATAGTGATAGGTAGCAGGAATAGGAATTGAAGAATCTACATCAAAAATTAAACATATACCATAATATCATACACGAACTACCCAAAACAAGATCCCAAACAACAAATCACGCAGATGCAATTTACATACAGAAAATGAGAAATCACAAAATTATTAGTGGAGTCTTTCGATCTCGATCAACTCAAAATCTCCTCTAAACAGTCTCAAATTTTAGATAAGAGTTGTTCTCAATATTTCGAGTCTTTTGATATATTATTCACTCAAAACGATTCACTTTTACAGCAATATCGAATTTTAAAAATTAAGCTTTCAAGAAACTATAATGGGTGAAAGCAACAGAGAAGAAGAGAAGAAGAAAGGAAGAAGAAGAATTAAGGAAGAAGTAGAAGAAAGGAAGAAGATGGAACAAAGAAGAAGAAGAGAGAAGTAGGAACGAAGACGAAGGAACAAAATTAGGCGAACGATTATTTATGAAATAACATTAGCCGAACGGCTATTTGAAGAAACAAAATAGGCCGAATGGCTATTCTGGGAAATAAAAGATAAGAGGGGTTATTTTTTGTGTAAGAAATTTAATACAATGGTTATTTTGTCTAATTCCCCCCCCCCCCCCCCCCCAAAAAAAAAAAAAAAAAAAGCAACAATAGAATATTTTAAAAAAAATTGAAATGGCCCAAGCTTAAAAATCGTCAGCGCATGGAATTTAAATGGCTATATTATATTTGATATATGGGCCTTGGACGTGGTCCAGTCACTGCAAAAAGAGCTGGACAATTTTTGGTCTTATTATTTTTTGGAAAAATAAGAAAACGGGTGAAGTGGAAATCAAACTCACGCAGTCATACTAGTAATGAACCCGCCGTTGAGCTATCATCTCTCAACTATGTCAAGGATGTGCAACACACCTTATTTATCCATTTTAAGTAGTTTTTTATCTTTAAAAATAACGTAATTTTTCGATGAAGAATATTTGACTAAGCACCCTTCAATTACTATAGCTCCGCCCCTGTAGTAAAGTAGAGTAGCCTTTTTTCATGGTTTTACTTTGATTAAATCCTAGGAAGCAGGTTGGGCTAAAAATGTCTCACCATTAAAATTGTCAGACTATTAATCTCTCTATTTTGATGTGTGATCAGATCGATCTATCTCCTTGTGTGTCCAGAATAGGGGTCGGCATGAAATAATAGATATTGAGTTATTATATCGAAATTAAATTTTTTAAAGTTGTGATAGATATTACGATATTTACCATGTATTTTTTTTTGGTATTTGATATGATATTTCATATTTATTAAAAAAGGGAAAAGGGCCTAAATTATCCCTCACCTATTAGAAATGGTATAAAAATACCCTTCATCCACCTGTTGGCTCTATTATACTCCTGACATCCACATTTGAGCTCTAAAATGCATTTGAAGTTAACAAACCAAATATTAAAAATGAAAAAAGGGCAAAAAATACGCCCAAACTATAAGTTTTTTTTTAAAACACCCTTCACCCACTTTTTTGGTTCACTTATACCCTTAAAACTAACAACCCCCTCTATATTTTATTTTTAAAAAATTACTTATTACATGTCATTTTTTTATTGGGTAAAACTAAAAACTTCACCCTACCAAGATGATGACATGGCAAATACGATTAACTAGAAATTGTATGTCAGCAAATAAAAATTAATACTAGTTAAGAATTAGAAAAAGAGAAGAGATAAAGTGAAGTGAAGATTCAACAAAGTACCAACTCTTCCGACAACTAAATTTTTATCAAAAAATTTAAACATACTAGTGTCACCTTTATACTTACTAGTGTTATGAAAATTAAAAAAATTGATTGATTATCAAAAATATATTGCCGAAATAAATAAAGATGACCGGAGATAGAACCATCAACCTTTTTTCCTTTGTCAAATCTTATCCCAAATTCTTCAATCTCTCCGACTAATTGAACTTAAATACGACTTGAAACACTACTTATTTTTTGTTATTTTCTCGTTGATTATGCTCTTACCAATTTTGGTGTGGCTATAGGTGTATTAGATATTAACTTATGTGATAACAATGTCTATTTGATAAAAGAGAATAGACGAAAAACTTTGTGGACGATGCTATTTTACGGGCTGATGAGAGTGATGGTAGCTTTTAGTTCCATATTTTTAGTCATTGATAATTAATTATCTTGGCGATGATAGCAATGTTCAATGATAAAGATTTTCTCTGGTCATCTCTTTTTCCAGCTCTTAACTAGTAGTATTTATTTTTATTTGCTGACATGTAATTTTTAGTTTATCTTATTTGCCATTTCATCAGCTTGGTGGGGTGAGATTTTTATTTTCCCAATAAGAAAATGACATGTAATAAGTATTTTTTTAAAAATAAAATATAGAAGGGGTTGTTATTTTCAAGGGTATAAGTGAGCCAAAAAGGTGGATGGAGGGTATTTTTAGACTTTTTTCTATAGTTCAGGGGTATTTTGGTCCTTTTCTATTTTTAATGTGTAGTCTGTTAACTTGAAGGGCATTTTAGAGCTCAAAAGTGGATGTCAGGAGTATAATAGAGCCAATAGGTGAGGGGTAATTTAGGATTTTTTTTAATTAAAAAAATATTGAAATGCTAATGTATATAATTACTTATACAATTTATATATATTATTATAATTTATAGTACTAGCAAACATATAAAATAGTATTAATAGAAAATTAATTATTTAGACGTCGGAATGTTAACTGTTCTAGTTCTATTTTGATTGAAATGTCATTTTTTTTGTGTAATTAACTAAGGAAGAAAGTCACTTACTTTCTTTTGAATATTTCTGCATGTGTAAGGTTTTAATATGAACATTGAGATATTTCTTGAAAAGACGAAGTTATAATTCTCTATTATATAAGTATATGTAAGTCAGTTGTAATGACCTTCCAGGTCATTTCTCAGTTTTCGTACATTTTTAGCATTTTGAGCTTTTCCACAACGGCTACAAGTCATTTATGACTTGCCGGGACCGACGGTTTGATTCCTGGTCAAATCTTTTGTGTTTTAAAAGAGTTTCTCTGTTTTGAAACTCTTAAAGTAGGAAGGGTTGACTTTGGTCAACATTTGAAGTAGACGGCCTCGGATGAGAATTCTGTCAATGTTATTAGCTCCAGAACATTGAATTTGGGCTAGTGGGACCTTTGGTTTGGATCACGAGGCTTCCAAACTCATTTTGGGCTATGCGGTTCTTTTTGGTTAAAAGTTGGATATTGAGAATGGGCCCCACTTTTCGTCGAGATGATCTCTGTTTGGAATTTCATCAATTATGTTGAGTCTGGAATTCTTTTTCTAGTAGGGTGGCATGTCTAGTTTGTGTTCACGAGGTTCCGAATGATTCTCGAGGGTGTGATCGGAGAGTTTGTGAAGTTGAGTTTGCAGTTGATGTTGCGAGTTCTAATATGGGCGCGGCTGCGGTGCTTTGGCCGCCCCTGCGCTAAGGGTGCCACACATGCGGTATAGGGTGACGTCAGTAGGGCGTTGCCCCTGCGCTCCTTTCTCCACCCCTGTGGCTTATGTGTCGCACCTGTGGGGTTGTGGTTTTTCATTGAACTCCGCCCCTGCGGTGGTCTAGCCGCTATGGTGATGACGTACCTGCATCAATATGACCGCAGGTGCGTCGTTCGCTGGCAGTTTAAATGAAGCCCTCTTCTCCATTTCTCTCTTTTTTCCAAACATTTCCCTCATTGAAGCTAAGCTCGGCTGGGAGGGTTTTTCATTGATTCTTGGCGTTTCCCCGAGTTGTGAGGTAAATTCTCTTCCACTTCTCCTCCTATCCCTCGTTCATGCTTTGATTCCGTCTTTTGTTCTCCACTTAGGTCTTGAATTGCATATTTTCCCACTGCTTTAAAGTATTATTTTTAGACCATTTGAGGTTCGAATCCACTTTCGTCTCCGCCCAAATTTGGGGCATGCGTTCCTTATCTCATAGGGAACGTTGTTGCAAAGTTTATTTTGAATTTATATAAGCGGGCCTTGAGGGTCATTTTTAGACTCAATTTCTGGCCCAAAAATTTGTATATTAATATGGGTGTCATTATTCTCATCTTGACACCTAGATTATGATTTTGATAGTGTGGCAACAGTCAAAAGCTTCTTGGAGGAAAAAAGCTCCTGTCTAGTTGGGTTGAGTTGTGCGCACATGTTTTCATTTAGAAATTTAGAAAATAACCAAAACTTTATTTTCATTTTCACTTTTTTTAGTTTCATTGCATTTTTTTTCAAAATTTACCCTAGATTTTTTTTATTTTATAAAAATGACCCATCTAAATGATAGTTCATGTTTAAATCATAAATCATAGGCAAACTCGATAAGAGGTAAGTGATCATCCCAATTTCCTTTGAAGTCAATAACACAAGCCCTCAACATATCCTCCAAAGTATGAATAGTATGCTCGGCCTGGTCATCCGTCTGAGGGTGAAAAGCTGTGCTAAGCTTCACCTTAGTACCAAGACCTTTCTGAAACGATCTCCAAAACTGAGATGTAAACTGGGGACCTCTATCCGAAATGATAGATAAGGGAACACCATGTAATCGGACTATCTCCAGAATGTAGAGTCTGGCATAATCATCCGCTGTATCCATAGTCTTAACAACGAAGAAATGGGATGACTTGGTCATCCGGTCGACAATCACCCAAATGGAATCATGCTGCCTTCGAGTACGAGGCAAACCCGTAATAAAGTCCATATTGATTGCTTCCCATTTCCAAGTGCGAAGATCAACATCCTGAAGCATACCACCTGGCCGTTGATGTTCCACCTTTACCTGTTGACAGTTGGGACACTTAGCCACAAACCCGGCTATATCCTTCTTCATACCATTCCACCAAAAGACTTCCCATAGATCTCGGTACATCTTAGTGGCACCCGGATGAATGGAGTATCTAGAACTGTGAGCCTCAGAAAAAATCTGCTGTCTCAATCCATCTACATCTGGCACACATAACCGACCCTAGTAACGAAGCACACCATCTCCCCCTTGGGAGAAAACCTCAACCTTTTGCTGACTCACTGCACCCTTAAACTGAAGTAGAATGAGATCTTGGTCTTGCTTGGCTTTCACCTCAGCCACCAAGCATGATTCGGCACCATTAGTCACAATCACACCACCTTCGGTCAAGTCCATAAGGCGAACTCCCAACCGAGCAAGCCTATGAACTTCTTTAACCAATTCCTTCTTTCCATCTTCAATTAAGGCCACAGTACCTATGGACAATCTACTCAAAGCATCCGCCACAACATTGGCTCTACCCGGGTGGTAAAGCACACTCATATCATAATCCTTAAGGAGCTTAAGCCATCTCCTTTGTCATAAATTCAACTCCTTTTGAGTGAACACATATTGAAGACTCTTATGATCGGTGAAAACATCCACATGCACACCATACAAATAATGTCTTCAAATCTTCAAAGCAAAAACCACGGCCGCTAGCTCAAGATCATGAGTAGGGTAGTTCTTCTCATGCACCTTAAGCTTTCTCGAGGCATAAGCAATCACCTTGTACCGTTGCATCAAAATGCAACCCAAACCAATTCTGGAGGCATCACAATACACAACAAAATCATCAAGGCCCTCGGGTAGAGCCAATACTAGAGCTGTAGTCAATCGAGTCTTCAATTCCTGAAAACTTTTCTCACAAGAGTCGGACCACTGAAACTTAACCTTTTTCTGAGTCAATCGGGTCAATGGGGAACCAAGGGAGAAAAATCCTTCCACAAATCTCCTATAGTAACCAGACAAACCCAAGAAACTCCTAATATAGGATGGGGAAGTGGGTCTAGGCCAGTTCTTTACCGCCTCAATCTTTTGAGAGTCAACCCGAATACCATCTTTAGTCACAATATAACCCAGAAAAGCAACAGACTGCATCCAAAACTCGCACTTGCTAAACTTTGCAAACAACTTTCTATCCTTGAGAGTTTGGAACACAACCTTCAAGTGATTCACATGCCCCTCCTCACTCCGAGAGTAGATGAGGATATCATCAATGAAAACAATCACAAATATATCCAAATACTATTTGAACACACGGTTCATCAAATCCATAAAAGCTGCAGGAGCATTCGTTAGACCAAAGGACATGATGACAAACTCATAATGACCATACCGAGTCCTGAAAGCTGTCTTCGGGATATCACACTCCCAAACCCGAAGCTGATGATAACCGGATCTATGGTCAATCTTGGAAAAGAAACTAGCACCCTGAAGCTGATCGAACAAGTCATCAATCCTAGGGATGGGATACTTATTCTTCATTGTGACCTTGTTCAATTAGCGGTAATCAATGCACATTCTCAGAGAACCATCTTTCTTCCGAACAAACAAAACTGGGGCACCCCAAGGTGAAATACTAGGCCTGATGAAACCCTTATCAAGCAAGTATTTCAGCTGGTCTTTCAACTCCTTGAGTTCTGCGGGGGCCATTCTATAGGGAGGAATAGAGATAGGATTCGTATGCGGAAGAAGATCTATCCCAAAGTCAATTTCCCTCTCGGGAGGAACTCTGGGCAAATCATTGGGGAACACTCCTAGGAATTTGTTCATAACAGAAACAGACTGAATAGTCGGGGTCTCAGACTCTGTGTCCATAAACCAAACTATATGATAGACATAACCATTAGAAATCATCTTCCTAGCCTTAAGATAAGATATGAAACGACCCTTCGAAGAAGAGGGACTACCTTGCCATTCTAGGACAAGTTCATTAGGAAACTTAAAACTAACCACACGAGTGCAACAATCAACTGAGGCATAACATGCATACAACCAATCCATACCAAGAATGACATCAAAATCAGTCATCTCCAAATCTACTAAATCCGCTGAAGTGACTCTATGAAGGACTGAGATAGGGCAATTTCGGTAGACTCTTTTGGCTAGGACTGACTCACCAACAGGAGTAGAAACATGAAAGGGTTCTAAAATAATTTCGGGATGAATCTCGAACTTACAAGCAACATAAGGAGTTACAAAAGACAAAGAGGCACCGGGGTTTAAAAAGGCATACACATCATGAGAAAAGACTTTCAACATACCAGTAATCATATCTGGAGAACTCTCCTGATCCTGACGAGAGGACATAACATAAAGGCAGTTCTGGCGTGGACCACCAAAAATAAAAGTTGCGCCATGCGGGGCTAGTCTACCTCCTGAAGCTACTGGGGTAGACTGAGTCCTACCTCCATGTCCCTTTCTAGCTGAAGGACAATCCTTGATACGATGCCAGGCTGACCACAACCGAAGCAACCCTCTCTACCGACTAAACACTCGGCGGGATGATTCTTCCCACACCTGGCACAAGCAGGGAAGGAAGACCTCTTTGCACCACCACCCTGAGAATAAGAGCCTGCACCTCTACCGGACTGATCATGGCGGGGCATGGAGGCCTGAGAAGGAACACTAGTAGAAGAGTGAATAGGACCTGATGACTTCTTCTGGAAAGAAGAGCGATGTCCACCTCCGGACCTGTGATGACCAAAACCTGATCCCTCGGATCTACCCGTCTTGTTCTCTCTAGCCATCTCCTTAAGTTTATCACCCTCGATCTAATGGGCATGAGTCATGAGATGAGAGATGTTCATGTCACTCAACAACAAGGCAGACCTACACTCCTTCTTCACTATATCGGAAACACCATAGATGAACTTGCTTATTTGATCATGTGGGTCCGCTACCATGGAGGGAGCATACCTAGACAACTGAGTGAATTTCAAACTATACTCTTGCACCAATATCGAACCTTGTCTCAAGTTCACAAATTCCTCTACTTTCACTTTCCTCAACTCACAGGGAAAGAACCTATCAAGAAAGGCTCTCTCAAAACACTCCTAAGTCATGGGGATCGCATCCCTCACCCTAGCCTCCTTCCATTGCATGAACCAAATATGAGCCACATCCTTGAGTTGGTAGGATGCAAGCTCAACATAATCAACACCCGTTACTTGCATAACCTCAAAGAACTTCTTCACTTTCTCAATAAAGTTAAGCGGTTCCTCACTCACTTTCGAACCCCAAAAATCCGGCGGGTTCATATGGATAAAGTCATGAACTCAGGCCTCTACCCCACCTTGAGGATGAGCGGGGGCAGGAGCCTATTGATTTGCCAAAGTCTGAGCTAGTAGGTGAATAGCATTCCTAAACTCATCATTCGTGACATCGAGAACTGAAACTTGAGGAGCGGCATTTCGAGCGGCTCAGGGAGGCATAGCAAGTCGGGGAGGCATAATCTGAAATGCATAAGATAAGGATTAGAGGAATATTAGACTTAAGTTCTATCGTACGATGTGATCATGGAAGAAGTGAAGTTTTTCTAAGACATCTCATAGCTTACCTCTCATATGTGTGGCGCGTTTCACACACATGAAAAAGACTCTACTCGATGCGGCTTTCAGACATCCTAGGACCCTTGAACCTGAGGCTCCGATACCAATTTTGTCACATCCCTAGGTTATCCCCTAGATATAACACGTGACTTAGGACTATAAGAATCCCAAGTTAACCCTTAGTCATAACATTCTCAAGCATAATAAAAGATAAGACATAGCGGAAGTATCGTAAGAGAATCCAAATAGGAAACATAATCATATAAAGGAGAGTCGAATAAGAAGTACAACTCAACAGTGATCCCATAGCATCTATGTCTGAAAGCCTATAACACTATCATAGAGAGTTGATGGGATAACACCTCAACTAACTCGACAATCTGATACATAAAGAAAGCATAAAATTGAAATACGGTCTAGTCCTCGAACTATGAGGGCTCACCAAAGCTGACTGAGAGAGTGGACTGGAACTCTATCCACGAAGCTGTGAAGGAATACCTAAATCTTCATCATCAAAGGATGCAGCGCAATATGTATTAGTACTATGGAATGTACTAAGTATGTGAGCAATGCATGAACATGAACACAACATGCTAAGTGTACATAAATAAATGAAATCATGCTTTTAAAGATAACTAAATGCAATGACTCTTAATATATCATAAGCTGTAACATAAACATAAGTAATAAGTCTGAAAACTGCATAAAAGTCAAATGCAACGTAAATCATAAACTGTTTCTGTGGGAGGTTCTATAACCGACATAGACCATGTGAGCTACATAGAATTCGATGTATACACCCCATCGAGAGGACCCAATGTACCTTGCCAGGGGTTCAAAGGCATGACTGTAACGTGATCACCTAAAACTGATGCCCAGCACGGGACTTAGAACCTATGGGGGCAACGTAGTTCTGGGACATATGGGTACTCTCACCCGTCCAACTCGGTGCTAATACTACTCCCAAAACATACATATAGCTCATATAATACCAATGACATATATGATGCCAAAGTTGATTCATAACCAATGACATATCTGAAGTCAAAGCTAGTTCATACCTGGTGACATATCTAATGTCAAAACTGTTTAAAAACCCAATGACATATCTAATGCCAAAGCTAAGTAAAACCAATGACATATATAATGCCAAAGCTATGTAAAAGCATATGACATATATAATGCCAAAGCTATTTTGAAAAGCAAAGGACATATCGGATGCTATGCAATTCAAAGTCATAATCTGAAGGCTTAGATTAGCCATAGTTCAAAACATGATTTTCGTTCCCACTTCGTGCTTGAAGAATCATACATGCAATTTCATAAGTTTGCAAATGCCATGATATCTAATCATGCTATCTTTCTCTTGAAAACAAGTAAATTCATGGAATCATGCTAGAAATCAACTTTCATGCTTGGGATTTCAAAGCCAAAAAGAAAATCATAATCAAATCATGAGTAATCAATAAGAAACCATGAATTTAAACATAGGAACTAATTTCATAAACTTTCCCCAAATTTTGGTTTTAAACCCTAATTTCATAGCTTCATGATCTCAAAATAAGACTTTGGGATTTTTGGCACAGGGGTGGAAGAAACCCATTGCTAAAGACCCATATACCTTGGTGGAAGATTACCCACTTGATTGAAAAAGAATAAGGAGACTTGACTTGGAGCTTGGAGACTTGAGCTTGAGAGCAACTTTCCTTTTTGAGTGAAGAATAATGAACTTAAGAGGGACTTAGGGTAATATGGGTGAAAACCCTTCTAAAAGTAGTCAAAATGACTTCACTTAATACATAATAGGGTGGGAAATGACCAAAATGCCCCTGGGAATTAAATAAGAAAAGGCTGGAAAATAGTCAACCTTCAGTGACCACGGTTTGGTCGATGGTCCGTACTTCGGGAAGACGGACTATCCTGGGAGCTGTCATTTCTGGGCACTTAAAAAAAGGGGCTGCTAGATCTTAGGGATAACGGGTGGGACGACGGAACCGTCATCCAGAAGGGCGGACCGTCCTTCAACCCGTCGATCCTGGGTACTGGAAGAGAGACTTCTGAACTTCGAAGGATGAACATCAGGGTAGTTGGGAATGATGGTCATCATCCAGAAGGATGGACCATTCCTCGACCTGTCATTTCTGGGACTAACTTAGGGATCCTCTGAGACCTGGACGACGTGCACACAGGAAGGACCGTGGTTCCAAACCACGAACCGTCATCTGAGCCGTCATCCCTGGAAACATGGAAATTTTCTGAGATTTTAACTTAGATAGCTAGATGCATGCACGGGGTGTTACAAGGCTAGTTGGACTTGTTATTCAAAGTATGGCAGGCTTCTTGCTAAGTGGCGAGGCTAGGAAGGTGAGCTTTGATCCGGTTGGTATTTTGAGAATTGAGAGTCGTGGCAGTGTTCTTAGAATTTGGAGTTGATTCGATGGACTTGGACTTCGTGGTAGGCTGCCACACTTCTTGCAGAGTTTTGATGTTTCTTGGGTCTTCATGGATAGGTTGATCTAGTTCATCCGCTTTCGGCCAGTTCAAACTTGGTACAATTCAAAGAGGTTGGTTCTGATCTACATTTAGGAGATCGTCCGTCTGCATTGGATGCTTGTTACTATATTTTATGATCATGTTATTTCATTGGCAATCATGTTTTGGGTGGTCATTTCAAGAAAATTGGGTATTCGAGTGGAGCCTTGATGTGCTGTGGTTTTGTGGCACTTTCGACGCTTAAAACTTAGAATTAGAGTATGTTCTTCAAGAATTTTTAGTAGATTTGATATGTTTTTGAGTATTGTGCAGGAAAACATGGTTCAGAGACTAAGTACAGAAAAATACTGCAAATTTGGCTAAAACTGACTTCTACGACTCACCTCCACGAGTTATGAATGCTTCCACAAGTCATGGAAGTCAGTCCTGGGAAGAGTACTGCAGATGGTGCCTGAAGCCTGAGTTCTACGAGAGGTTTCCACGAACCATGGACCTTTTCACATTCATAGTTCTTGGTTCTTGATTTCTTCTTCAATTATTCAAGTTTTCAGATTTCTTTACTTCTTCTTGTAATTGTATGATCATGAATGCTTCAACAACTTCTTATTGTTTACTTATGAACATGAGTAGCTAAATCCACAACTAGGGTTGTAGGAACCATGACAGATTAACAAAGTAGGCAAAGTACTTAGCAATTCTAGGACGATGTTTATGCATGTATTGTTCTTCCCTTCACTTTGATTGCTTTTTAATGGTTGCAAACATTAGAACTCGCCTTATTCTTACTTGCCAGACCAAGGAGGTAACGAATGGGAAAAGGGTTGGTTACAATAGAGGTTTGAGGCTATCAACCCTTATTTAATAGCTTGATCTTGTCCGAGAATAGCTAATCTAGGATCAAAGGTAAGGGTTAGCAAAGCGTACACCCGTAGACGGACCAAGTTTCATGGTGAAATTCATCTATCTAAGAGACCAACCATTTTAGTGAACCTAACTTACCGATCTTGCATGCTAAGCACTAGAATAGATTGCTAGTACAATGCCTACAACGTTATGAACTCATGGAGAACACAGTCCTAGTCCATCTTCACTCTGAATCATAACAATATTGATACTTGCTGATTAATTGTTACTTAATAATTTACAAACATTAACTGTTATTTAAAAACCCCTATTCGAGGGAAATAAATGGCTAAGAGCGTGAATAAATATAGTTGACCCTAGTCCTACCATATTCCCTGTGGGATCGACCCAAACCTTGGTTAGGTTCTATATTTGAACAACGACCGCTTTATGCTTTTTTTGGAGGTGTAATTTGGGTGTATCAAATTTTGGCGCCGTTGCCGGGGAATACAGTTTAGGATTAAGAGTTTGTTTCACTATTAGTCCTTAATTTCTGATTTTACTTTTTTTTGTTGTTTTTGTTTTGTTCCACAGGTTGCATACTTGTGCATACCCAGTACAAGGAGTCAAGGCAATCCCCTGATTCCATTCGATCCCAAACTCCCTAGAACTTTGAGAAAGATGGTTAGGGAGGGAGTTTTTGAGACACCTGCAGAAGCCACAACTCGGATGTTAGCCGAAGAACAACAAAAATAGCAGGCAGAAGAAGATGCAAAAATTGTGCATGATGCGCAGACTGGCGCAGACCTAGCAAACCAAAATACTACAGCTAAACAAGCAAGGCAAGCAAGGCAAGAAGCTTCTTATCAAGCATCATTAAATGTTCAAGCTGTAAGAGACGAGGCAGCCCGATGCAATTTACCTCAAGATCCAGTCGCACCAAGAGGGAATAGAGGACGACAGATGTAGCAACCCCAATACATCCCTCGGTATAATGTAGAGGATGACAGATGTAGCAACCCTGACACATCCCTCGGTACAATGTTGATGATGATGATACAGGGACAACAGGCCCCATACTATTGCCATCGCTACCCGATGGTACAAAGTTTGATATTATGAGTACTATGATTCAGCTGCTGAACCTGAAGGGATTATTTGCTGGAAAGCCCATTGATGATGCGAACTTTCACTTGACAAACTTTATGGGGATCTACAAGGCTTACAACCTTCTAGGGGTAGATCAAGATGCTATAAGACTGCGACTCTTTCAATTTTCTTTGACTAGAGAAGCATTAGTTTGGCTTGCAGAACTACCTGATGCTTCAATATTCACATGACTTGAACTGAGAAATCAATTTCTAGAGAGGTTCTTCCCTCCATCAAGGATGTTGCAGCTAAAGTAGGAGGTCTATAATTTCTAGCAGCTTCACACAGAGGCACTGAATGAAACTAAGCTTAGGTTCAATAAGAAGCAGAAGTAGGTTTTGAATCACAAAATCCCTTTGAATGATTTGCTGGAGATTTTCTACAGAGCACTAAACGCAAACGCCAAGGCAGTAGCTGATACAGTAACTGGGGGAGCATTCATGGAGAATACTTATGCCGAAGCTTCTGAGACGCTTGATAGGATTACCAAGACGAACATGTCCTGGCATACAAGAGAGGCTGAAAGTGCAGCAGGAACTTATGTAGTTGGGAAATCCATAGACTATCAAGAATTACAGGAGCTTAAAAAGGGTTTCGCAGGGTTACAAATAACTGTAGATTTGATTGTAAAACAAATTCTTAATGGCGGTCAGGAGAAGGTGAATGTTGTAGGTCCACAAGGTAAAGAACCAAGATAGTATGGGCACGACTCTAATGAAGAAGCTAATTATGTGAATGATCATCTAACTGTCAAAGAGATGATTGCCAAGGTATTGTAGAAGGTGGAGTCGACAGATGGGAACTTGAAGAAGATGCGTGCTGACATATTAGGTATGAATCAGAAAGTAGAGGCACATGCCATCGCCAATAAGCAAATTGAGAAACAGATAAACTAGATGTCTGTAACCTTAAACCCACATCATAAGGGTACCTTTCCTAGCAATACAGTCCAAAATCCAAAGAATGATGGGCATTGCATGGCGGTGACTACTCGAAGCAAAAAATAAACTATTGATCCTCTTATGCCGATAGTTATTGATGAGCTAGTCGAGTTTGAAAAAGATGATGCTGAGAATGAGGTTGATTTAGAAGAAAAGAATGGCAATGAAAATCCAACTGAGAAGAAGTCCAAAGCCTCCAAGGAGAAGAACGAAGAGGTGCCACAGGTCTTAAAGCCAATACCATTGCCTCCTCCACCTTACCCATAGAGATTGATCAAGAAGGTTGAGGAGTGTAAGTATCGCAAGTTCATCTCCATGCTGAAACAACTTTCAGTGAATATTTCGTTGGTTGAAGCATTAGAGCAGATGCTTGGGTATGCGAAGTTCATGAAGGATCTGGTGACAAAGAAGAGAACTGTAAGTTTTGAGATAACTGATAATTTGCATCATTGTAGTGCAATAGCCTCCCATTCTCTGGTACAGAAAAAGGAGGATCCTGGAGCTTTCACTATTTCATGCATGATTGGAGCATTCTAGTTTAAAAAAGCATTGTGTGATCTGGGTGATAGTATAAATCTGATGCCACTAGAAGTGTTCAAATTGTTGGCCTTGGGATCCCCCAAACCGACTATAATGCGACTTCTTATGGCAGATCGCACGGTAAAAAGGCCAGTGGGAATTCTCTATGATGTACTTGTGAAAGTTGACACTTTCATCTTTCCTGTAGACTTTGTGATCCTTGACTGTGAGGTTGACTTTGAGGTTCCCATCATCTTGGGATTCCCATTCCGTACCACCGGATGCGCCTGAATTGACTTGGAGATTGGGTAGATGAAATTCAGTCTTAATGATGAGGTAGTAACTTTTAATATCTGCCAGTCTATGAGACATCATGATGACATGCATGTAATATCAGTGATAGATGTGGTTGATGAGGATCAACTAATAGTGCCTGTTGAAGAGAGACTAAGTATTGAAGCACTTGCAGTGGTTATTATAAATTTTAACGGAGATAATATTGATGAGTATGATGATATGGTTAAAGCACTTGCCGGTATAGGGTCATTCACTTATGCTCCGAAGAAGCTTTATTTGGACTTGAAGAATCAACAGACCCCACCAGCTAGACCATCTATTGAGGAGCCTTCGATCTTGGAGCTTAAAGCTCTTCCTTCTCACCTCCGATATGCATTCTTAGGATATCATGACACCTTGCCAGTTATTATTGCTGCTGACTTAGATGAAGGGCAGGTTGAAGCTCTGGTTTCTATTTTAATAAAGTTCAAGAGGGACATTGGTTGGTCCATTGCTGACATTATTGGGATTCTGCCTGGAATTTGCACGCATAAAATTCAGTTAGCGCGAGATTGCATTTCAAGTATTGAGCACCAGCGTAGGTTGAATCAGCATATGAAAAAAGGTTATCAAGAAGGAGATCATCAAGTGGCTGGATGCAGGTGCGGTTTATCCTATTGCAGACAGCAAGTGGGTGAACCCGGTTCAGTGTGTGCCTAAAAAGGGTGGAATTACTGTGGTCCCAAATGCTAAGAATGAGTTAATTCCAATGAGACCAGTCACAGGCTGGCATGTATGCATGGATTACATCAAGCTGAATACTTGGACCAAGAAAGACCATTTTTTGATGTCATTCATGGATTAGATGTTCGACCGCCTTGCTGGTAGATGATAGTACTATTTTCTTGATGGTTATTCAGAATGCAATCAAATTTTGATTGCTCCTGAAGACTAAGAGAAGACCACTTTCACCTATCCATATGGTATGTTTACATTCAAGAAGATGCCATTTGGGTTATGCATTGCACCGGTGACATTTTAGCAATGTATGATGTTGATCTTCTCAGATATGATGGAGGACATTATTGTGGTGTTCATGGATGAGATTTCTGTAGTTGGCGACTCTTTTGATGATTGTTTGGATCATTTGAGCTGTGCGCTGAAAAGATGTGAGGAGTGCAACTTAGTGCTGAATTGGGAAAAGTGTCACTTTATGGTCAAAGAGGGTATAGTGATTGGCCATCAAATTTCCAAGAAGGGTATTGAGGTCGACAAAGCAAAGATAAAGGTGATTGAAAAATTGCCTCCATAAATTTTTGTGAAGGGTATCCGAAGCTTTTTAGGGCATGCTGGTTTTTATCGCAGGTTCATAAAAGACTTCTCTAAAATTGCACACTCCTTGTGAAAGTTATTGTAGAAGGAGGTGAAGTTTGTTTTTGATGAGGCATGTCTGACGACATTTGAATGCCTCAAGCAAAAGTTGATCTCTGCTCTCATTATTGTTTCACTGGATTGGTCTCAGCCTTTTGAGGTTATGTGCTTTTCTAGTGGAGTGGCGCTAGAAGCAGTCCTAGGCCAAAGATGAGAAAAATTTCTTCATGCCATCTACTATGCTAGCAAAGCACTAAATCCTGCTCAGAAGAACTATACTATGACAGAACAAGAGTTGCTTGCTGTGGTCTTTGCATTTGATAAATTCAGATCTTATTTGCTTGGCACTAAGGAAATTATGCACACTGACCATGCAACTCTTAGGTACCTCATGGCAAAGAAGGATGCACAACCTAGACAGATTAGATAGGTGTTGCTGCTGCAAGAATTTAACTTTGAGATCAAGGACCGAAAGGGCACAGAAAATCAGGTAGCAGATCACTTGTCTAGATTAGAGGAAGAAGCAATGCTGAAGCTAAATAATGAGCAATGATTGGTTCCCAGACAAGTAAGTGTTGGCTGCCTCCCAAGATCTGATTCCATGATTCGTAGACTTTTCGAATGATTTGGCAAGTGATGTGGTACCTCCTGATATGTCTGTCCACCAACGAAGAAAGTTCATATCTGATATTAAGAAAATTCTCCTGGGAGGAGCCATTCTTGTTTTGTGTATATGCTGGCACCATTATCCATAGATGTGTGCCTGAAGCTGTGGTGATGGAGATATTAGAGGCTTGCCATTTATCCCTGGTTGGGGGGAATCATAGTGGTATTCAAACTGCTCATAAGATCTTGCAATGCGGCTACTATTGGCCGATCATCCACAAGGATGCCCATGATTTTACTAAGGCTTGCAGTAGGTGTCAAAAAGAAGGTGGTATATCAAGGAGGAATGAGCTTCCTCTCACTCCCATCCTTGTGGTTGAACTGTTTGATGTGTGGGGTATCGAATTCATGGGTCCCTTTGTGATGTCGATTGGGATAAGGTACATATTGGTGGCTGTTGACTATGTATCTAAATGGGTAGAGGAAGTTGCGCTTCCCAGTAATGAAGGCAAGTGTGTCACAACATTCTTGAAAAAGAACATCTTCTCCAGATTTGGTACGCCATGGGCAATTATTAGTGATAGAGGCTCTCACTTTTGTAATAAGTTGTTTCACTCTTTGTTTGAGAAGTATGGAGTGAAACACAAGGTTTCAACCCCCTAACATCACCAGACTAGTGGGCAGGTTGAGGTTTCTAACCGCGAGATAAAGTCAATCCTGTTAAAGACTGTGAATGCAGATAGGACAGATTGGTCTAGAAAACTAGATGACGCTTTGTGGGCATACAGAACTGTCTACAAGACACCAATAGGTATTCACCTTATCAACTTGTGTTTAGAAAGGCATGCCATCTACCGGTTGAGCTTGAGCATAAGGCTATGTGGGCACTGAAGAAGTTGAATTTAGACTAGTCGGCAGCATCATTTCAGCGGCTTGGGCAGTTGAATGAGTTAGACAAGTTTCACCTTAACGCCTATGAAAGTTTAGCCTTGTACAAATAAAAGATGAATTTGTATCATGACCAGAAGATTGAGAAGAGAGACTTCCATTCGGGTGATTTGGTCCTACTGTTCAATTCTAGACTTCATGTTTTCTGGCAAGTTGAAGTCCAAGTGGATTGGTCCATTCAAAGTGGTACAAGTATTCCCACATGGTGCCATAGAGCTTGAAAATCATGAGGGCAAGAGTTTCAAAAAAAATGGTCAGCGTATAAAGGCATATTTGGGAATTGTAGAGGAGCTTAAAGTTGTTGAAGTTTGGACCCTTGGAGACTTCTTAATAACTAAGGATCTTGATAAAGTCTGAGTAGTCAAGTGTCCTGCGGTGTGCCGCAATGTTAAATCAGGCACTGCATGGAAGGCAACCCATGAGGGAAACTTGATTAAGTCTGAGTAGTCAAGTGACCTGCGTCATGCCACGATGTTAAATCAAGCGCTGCTTGGGAGGCAACCCAAGTCTAATGTTTGCTGTGTGTGAATGGATAAATGGAGGCAAGGTTCTGGAAAAGATGAACTCAGAAAAAGAGGTAAGTGAGGTTCCACGAGCAAGACTTGCAGATCGTAAATCTAGCCACGAGTCATAGATCCTACTCGTGAAAATTAATCGAATTTGAACAAGTGCAGAGCATACTCTATGATAAGGTTCCGCGATTCATGGTTCAAATCATGAGTCGTGGTTACTGGTCATAGAAATCAGGTGATTTTGGCCATCTGCAGTACAGGTTCCATGAGCCGATTCAATGACCCGTCATTATAATCATGAGTTGTGGTTTTGGCTCGTAATTATCAGAGATTTCCAATTGGCAGGACTTGTTCCATGAATAGGCAGCACGAGTCATGGTTCCATCCATGATTCGGGAACTATTCTCGTGGAACTCAGGTAAGCTTTTTTCTTAATTAATTTCTGGTAAGCTAATTTGGACCCTACCCGATCCGTGACCCCTTTTGTTTAAAAGTCCTAAAACTCAAATTTTCCCCATTTTTCAAGCATATACCTGACCCCTACACTCTTCTACTTCCATTCAAACACCAAAACCCCTACAACTCCTCCAGCAAATCATTAATTTCCCTAAATCACTCCCCGATTCCACCCATATGATTTTGCTACTGGTTCTTCACCAAAGGTGCCAATACCGACCCATCTAAGATAAATAGTCGGGGTCCAGTGGATTTTTCACTCGAGTGCCAGTATTTGCTCATTGATTTGTAAAATCATCCTAAGGTATGCTCAAAACTCTTAATATGGTTTGATTTTGGGATGAAAAAATCAGACTTAGGGTTGTTTTTGATTTCACTTGATGTTCAAACCCTTTGGATGATGCTTTTCATGAGCAAATATATGTACTGATTTGATTATTGTGTATTGTGGATTGAACATGACTAATGGGTATAAGAATTTTTGAAAAAGATTGGTTTTCTGTTGTTACAGTGATCACGAGGGAGTTCTACAGGTCGTGGTTTATTCCATGGACCGTGGAATGCACTCGTAGAAATCAGATCAAAGGACTGTTCTCAGGTCTGATTTTCACGAGGGTCATTCACGAGTGGTGGATAAAACATTCATAGTTCTTGATTTCTTCTTCAATTATTCAAGTTTTCATATTTCTTTACTTCTTCTTGTAAGTATATGATCATGAATGCTTCAACAACTTCCTATTGTTTACTTATGAACATGAGTAGCTAAATCTGCAACTAGAGTTGTAGGAACGATGACGGATTAACAAAGTAGGCAAAGTACTTAGCAATTCTAGGATGATGTTTATGCATGTATTCTTCTTCCCTTCGCTTTGATTGCTTTTTAATGGTTGCAAATGTTAGAACTCACCTTATTCTTACTTGCCAGACCAAGGAGGTAACGAATGGGAAAAGGGTTGGTTAAAATAGAGGTTTGAGGCTATCAACCCTCATTTAATAGCTTGATCTTGTCCAAGAATAGCTAATCTAGGATCAAAGGTAAGGGTTAGCAAAGCGTACGCCCGTAGACAGACCAAGTTTCATGGTGAAATTTATCTATCTAAGGGACCAACCATTTTGGTGAACCTAACTTACCAATCTTGCATGCTAAGCCCTAGAATAGATTGCTAGTACAATGCCAACATCGTTATGAACTCATGGAGAACACAGTCCTAGTCCATCTTCTCTCTGAATCATAACAATATTGATACTTGCTGATTAATTGTTACTTAATAATTTACAAACATTAACTGTTATTTAAAAACCCCTCTTCGAGGGAAATAAACGTCTAAGAGCGTGAATAAATATAGTTGACCCTAGTCCTACCATATTCCCTGTGGGATCGACCCTAAACTTGGTTAGGTTCTATATTTGAATAGCGACCGCTTTATGCTTTTTTTTGGAGGTGTAATTTGGGCGTATCAAATTTTGGCGCCGTTGCCGGGGAATACAATTTAGGATTAAGATATATTGTGTTTGTTTCACTATTAGTCCTTAATTTTTGATTTTACTTTTTTTTGTTTTTTTTGTTTTGTTCCACACGTTGCATACTTGTGCATACCCAGTACAAGGAGTCAAGGCAATCCCCTGATTCCATTCGATCCCAAACTCCCTAGAACTCTAAGAAAGATGGTTAGGGAGGGAGTTTTTGAGACACCTGCAGAAGCCACAACTTGGATGTTGGCCGAAGAATAGCAAAAACAACAGGCAGAAGAAGATGCAAAAATTGTGCATGATGCGCAGACTGGTGCAGACCTAGCAAACCAAAATACTACAGCTAAACAAGCAAGGCAAGAAGCTACTCATCAAGCAACATTAAATGCTCAAGCTGCAAGAGACGAGGCAGCCCGACACAATTTACCTCAAGATCCAGTCGCACCAAGAGGGAATAGAGGACGACAGATGTAGCAACCCTAACACATCCCTCAGTATAATGTAGAGGATGACAGATGTAGCAACCCTGACATATCCCTCGGTATAATATTGATGATGATGATATAGGGACAACATGCCCCATAGTATTGCCATCGTTGCTCGATGGTACAAAGTTTGATATTACGAGCACTATGATTCAACTGCTGAACCTGAAGGGGTTATTTGCTGGAAAGCCCATTGATGATGCGAACTTCCACTTGACAAACTTTACGAGGATCTACAAGGCTTACAACCTTCTAGGGGTAGATCAAGATGCTATAAGACTGTGGCTCTTTCCATTTTCTTTAACTAGAGAAGAAACACTTTGGCTTGCAGAACTACCTGATGCTTCAATATTCACATGACTTGAACTGATAAATCAATTTCTAGAGAGGTTCTTCCCTCCATCAAGGATGTTGCATCTAAAGTAGGAGGTCTATAATTTATAGCAGCTTCGTATAGAGGCACTATATAAAACTAAGCTTAGGTTCAATAAGAAGCAGAAGTAGGTTTTGAATCACAAAATCCCTTTGAATGATTTGATGGAGATCTTCTACAGAGCACTGAACGCAAACACAAAGGCAGTAACTGATACAGTAACTAGGGGAGCATTCATGAAGAATACTTATGCTGAAGCTTCTTAGATGCTTGATAGGGTTACCAAGACGAACATGTCCTGGCATACAAGAGAGGCTGAAAGGGCAGCAGGAACTTATGCAGTTGGGAAATCCATAGACTATCAAGAATTACATGAGCTTAAATAGGGTTTCGCAGGGTTACAAACAACTGTAGATTTGATTGTAAAACATATTCTTAATGGCCGTCAGGAGAAGGTGAATGTTGTAGGTTCACAAGGTAAAGAACCAAGATAGTATGGGCATGACTCTAATGAAGAAGCTAATTATCTGAATGATCAGCTGGGGTGTTTCTGGGCCAATGGCCAAGGAAATCAAGGTCAGAACAGAGATAAAGATGAAAACTACAACCGATATGGCTATATAGACAAGAGCAGGGATAGAGACAGAGATGGTGACTGCCACAGGAGGGATGGCTACAAGAATGATAAAAGCGGCATGTACGTCCCTTCTGGTAATTGTGAAGCAGGATCTGATCAACTAACTGTCAAAGAGATGATTGCCAAGGTATTGTAGAAGGTGGAGTCAAATGATGGGAACTTGAAGGAGATGCGTGCTGACATATTAGGTATGAATCAGAAAGTAGAGGCACATGCCGTCGCCATTAAGCAAATTGAGCAACAGATAAGAGCAATATATAAACCAGATGTCTGTAACCTTAAAGCCATATCAGAAGGGTAACCTTCCTAGCAATACAGTCCAAAATTCAAAGAATGCTGGGCATTGCATGGCGGTGACTACTCGAAGCGAAAAATAAATTGTTGATCCTCCTATGCCGATAGTTATTGATGAGCTGGCCGAGTTTGAAAAAGATGATGCTGAGATTGAGGTTGATTTAGAAGAAAAGAATGGCAATGAAAATCCAACTGAGAAGAAATCCAAAGCCACCAAGGAGAAGAACGAAGAGGTGCCACAGCTCTTAAAGACAATACCATTGGCTCCTCCACCTTACCCATAGAGATTGATCAAGAAGGTTGAGGAGGGTAAGTATCGTAAGTTCATCTCCATGTTGAAACAACTTTCAGTGAATATTCCGTTGGTTGAAGAATTAGAGCAGATGCTTGGGTATGCGAAGTTCATGAAGGATCTGGTGACAAAGAAGAGAACTGTAAGTTTTGAGATAGCTGATAATTTGCATCATTGTAGTGCAACAGCCTCCCGTTCTCTGGTACAGAAAAAGGAGGATCCTGGAGCTTTCACTATTTCATGCATGATTGGAGAATTATATTTTGCAAAAGCATTGTGTGATCTGGGTGCTAGTATAAATCTGATGCCACTAGAAGTGTTCAAATAGTTGGCCTTGGGATCCCCCAAACCGACTATAATACGACTTCTTATGGCAGATCGCACGGTAAATAGGCCAGTGGGAATTCTCTATGATGTACTTGTGAAAGTTGACACTTTCATCTTTCCTGTAGACTTTGTGACCCTTGATTGTGATGTTGACTTTGAGGTTCCCATCATCTTTGGATGCCTATTCCGTACCACCGGATGTGCCTTAATTGACTTGGAGATTAGGCAGATGAAATTCAGTCTTAATGATGAGGCAATAACTTAATATCTGTCAGTCTATGAAACATCATGATGACATGCATGTATTATCAGTGATAGATGTGGTTGATGAGGAGCAACTAATAGTGCCTGTTGAGGAGAGACTAGGTGTTGAAGCACTTGCAGTGGTTATTATAGATTTTGACGGAGATGATATTGATGAGTATGATGATATGGTAGAAGCACTTGCCGGTACGGGGTCATTCACTTATGATCCGAAGAAACTTTATTAGGACCTGCAGAATCAACAGACCCCACCAGCTAGACCATCTATTGAGGAACCTTCGACTTTTGAGCTTAAAACTTTTCCTTCTCACCTCCGATATGTGTTCTTAGGAGATCATGACATCTTGCCAGTTATTATTGCTGCTGACTTAGATGAAGGGCAGGTTGAAGCTCTGGTTTCTATTTTGAGAAAGTTCAGGAGGGATATTGGTTGGTCCATTGCTGACATTATTAAGATTCTGCCTGGAATTTGCACATATAAAATTCAGTTAGCGCCAGATTGCATTTCGAGTATTGAGCACCAGCGTAGGTTGAATCAGCCTATGCAAAATGTTATCAAGAAGGAGATCATCAAGTGGCTGGATGCAGGTATGGTTTATCCTATTGCAGATAGCAAGTGGGTGAGCCCGGTTCAGTGTGTGCCTAAAAAAGGTGGAATTACTGTGGTCCCAAATGCTAAGAATGAGTTAATTCCATTGAGACCAGTCACAGGCTGGCATGTATGCATGGATTACATCAAGATGAATACTTAAACCAAGAAAGACCATTTTTCGATGTCACTTATGGATTAGATGTTCGACCGCCTTGCTGGTAGATGATAGTACTATTTTCTTGATGGTTATTCAGAATGCAATCAGATTTCGATTTCTCTTGAAGACTAAGAGAAGACCACTTTCACCTATCCATATGGTACATTTACGTTCAAGAGGATGCCATTTGGGTTATGCAATGCACCAGTAACTTTTTAGCAATGTATGATGTCGATTTTCTCAGATATGATGGAGGACACTATTGAGGTGTTCATGGATGATATTTCTGTAGTTGGCGACTCTTTTGATGATTGTTTGGCTCATTTGAGCTGTGCGCTGAAAAGATATGAGAAGTGCAACTTAGAGCTGAATTAGGAAAAGTGTCACTTTATGGTCAAAGAGGGTATAGTGCTTGGCCATCAAATTTCCAAGAAGGGTATTGAGGTCGACAAAGCAAAGATAAAGGTGATTGAAAAATTGCCTCCATAAATTTCTGTGAAGGGTATCCGAAGCTTTTTAGGGCATACTGGTTTTTATCGCAGGTTCATAAAAGACTTCTCTAAAATTGCACACTCCTTGTGAAAGTTATTGGAGAAGGAGGTGAAGTTTGTTTTTGATGAGGCATGTCTGACGACATTTGAATGCCTCAAGCAAAAGTTGATCTCTGCTCTCATTATTGTTTCACTGGATTGGTCTCAGCCTTTTGAGGTTATGTGCTTTGCTAGTGAAGTGGCACTAGAAGGAGTCCTAGGCCAAAGATGCGAAAAGATTCTTCATCCCATCTACTATGCTAGCAAAGAACTAAATCCTACTCAGAAGAACTATACTACGACAGAACAAGAGTTGCTTGCTGTGGTCTTTGCATTCGAGAAATTCAGATCTTATTTGCTTGGCACTAAGGTAATTATGCACACTGACCATGCAACTCTTAGGTACCTCATGGCAAAGAAGGATGCAAAGCATAGACTGATTAGATAGGTGTTGCTGCTGCAAGAATTTGACTTTGGGGTCAAGGACCGGAAGGGCACAAAAAATCAGCTAGCAGATCACTTGTCTAGATTAGAGGAAGAAGCAATGCTGAAGCTAAATGATGAGCAATGATTGGTTCCCAGACAAGTAAGTGTTGGCTGCCTCCCAAGATCTGATTCCATGATTCGCAGACTTTTCCAACGATTTGGCAAGTGATGTGGTACCTCCTGATATGTCTGTCCACCAGCGAAGAAAGTTCATATCTGATATTGAGAAAATTCTTCTGGGAGGAGACATTCTTGTTTTGTGTATGTGCTGACACCATTATTCGTAGATGTGTGCCTGAAGCTGCGGTGATGGAGATATTAGAGGCTTTCCATTTAACCCTGGTTGGGGGGCATCATAGTGGTTTTCAAACTGCTCACAAGATCTTGCAATGCGGCTACTATTGGTCGACCATCCATAAGGATGCCCATGATTTTGCTAAGGCTTGCATTAAGTGTCAAAAAGAAGGTAGTATATCAAGGAGGCATGAGCTTTCTCTCACTCCCATCCTTGTGGTTGAACTGTTTGATGTGTGGGGTATCGAATTCATGGGTCCCTTTGTGATGTCGATTGGGATGAGGTAATATTGGTGGCTATTGACTATGTATCTAAACAGGTGAAGGCAGTTGCGCTTCCCAGTAATAAAGGCAAGTGTGTCACAACATTCTTGAAAAAGAACATCTTCTCCAGATTTGGTACGCCATGGGCAATTATTAGTGATGTAGGCTCTCACTTTTGCAATAAGTTGTTTCACTCTTTGTTTGAGAAGTATGGAGTGAAACACAAGGTTTCAACCCCCTATCATCCCCAGACTAGAGACCAGATTGAGGTTTCCAACCGTGAGATAAAGTCAATCCTGTCAAAGACTGTGAATGCAGATAGGATAGATTGGTCTAGAAAACTAGATGACACTTTATGGGAATACTGAACTGTGTACAAGACACCAATAGGTATTCACCTTATCAGCTTGTGCTTAGGGAGGCATGCCATCTACCGGTTGAGCTTGAGCATAAGGCTATGTGGGCACTGAAGAAGTTGAATTTAGACTAGTCGGCAGCATCATTTCAGCGGCTTGGGCAGTTGAATGAGTTAGACAAGTTTCACCTTAACGCCTATGAAAGTTTAGCCTTGTACAAATAAAAGATGAATTTGTATCATGACCAGAAGATTGAGAAGAGAGACTTCCATTTGGGTGATTTGGTCGTACTATTCAATTCTAGACTTCCTATTTTCTGGCAAGTTGAAGTCCAAGTGGATTGGTCCATTCAAAGTGGTACAAGTATTCCCACATGGTGCCATAGAGCTTGAAAATCATGAGGGCAAGAGTTTCAAAGCAAATGGTCAGCGTATAAAGGCATATTTGGAAACTGCAGAGGAGCTTAAAGCTGTTGAAATTTGGACCCTTGGAGACTTCTTAATAACTAAGGATCTTGATAAATTCTGAGTAGTCAAGTGACTTGTGTTGTGGCGCAATGTTAAATCAGGCACTACATGGGAGGCAACCCATGAGGGAAACTTGATAAATTCTGAGTAGTCAAGTGACCTGCGTCATGCCACGACGTTAAATCAAGCGCTGCTTGGGAGGCAACCCAAGGCTAATGTTTGTTGTGTGTGGAGGGATAAATGGAGGCAAGGTTCTGGAAAAGATGAACTCAGAAAAAGAGGTAAGTGAGGTTCCACGAGCAAGACTTGCAGATCGTAAAACAAGCCACGAGTCATAGATCCTACTTGTGAAAATTAAGTGAATTTACCAAGTGCAGAGCATACTCTATGATAAGGTTCCACGATTCATGGTTCAAATCATGAGTCGTGGTTACTGGTCAAAGAAATCAGGTGATTTTGTCCATCTGCAGGACAGGTTCCATGATCCGGTTCAATGACCTATCATTATAATCATGAGTTGTGGTTTTGGCTCGTAATAATCAGAGGGATTTCCAATTGGCAGGACTTATTCCATGAATAGGCAGCACGAGTCATTGTTCCATCCTTGATTCGGGAACTATTCTCATGGAACTCAGGTAAGGTTTTTTTTAATTAATTTCTGGTAAGCTAATTTGGACCCGACCTGACCCGCGACCCCCTTTCGTTTAAAAGTCCCAAAACTCAAATTTCCCCCCATTTTTCAAGCATATACCTTACTCCTACACTCTTCTACTTCCATTCAAACATTAAAACCCCTACAATTCCTCTAGCAAATCATTAATTTCCTTAAATCACTCCCCAATTCCCCCCATATGATTTTGCTACTGGTTCTTCACCAAAGGTGCCAATACCGACCCATCTAAGAAAAATAGTCGGGGGTCCAGTGGATTTTTCACTCGAGTGCTAGTATTTGCTCATTGATTTCCAAAATCATCCTAAGGTATGCTCAAAACTCTTAATATGGTTTGATTTTGGGATGAAAAAAATCAGACTTAGGGTTGTTTTTGATTTCAGTTGATGTTCAAACCCTTTGGATGATGCTTTTCATGAGAAAATATATGTACTAATTTGATTATTGTGTATTGTGGATTGAACATGACTGATGGGTATAAGAATTTTTGAAAAATATTGGTTTTCTGTTGTTACAGTGATCACGAGGGCGTTCTACGGGTCGTGGTTTATTCCATAGACCGTGGAATGCACTCGTAGAATCAGATCAAAGGACTGTTCTCAGGTCTGATTTTCACGAGGGTCGTCCCCGAGCCATGGATAAAACTACGAGTCATGGATGGCACTCATGAATCTCAGACCTACAGACAATTAAAATTGTCTGATTTCCCCTAGGGGCATCCACGAGTCATGAATCAAACCATGAGTCATAGATGCCACTCGTGAAACTCAGACCTGCAATAAGTTAATTTCCCTTGAGAACCATGAGGAGTGTTCACGAGCCGTGGTTCATTCCACTAGCCGTGAAACCCACTCGTAGATCCCTAAGTGTAGTAAAACTGTAATTTTTTTTGGGTTTGCTTGCTTTTTGCTGTACTGATATTTCCCCCGCAAGTACCATGTGTTTAAAGAACTTAAAAGAAATCAAAGAAGGGTCTCATCAATTCAAGTCTAGACTCACCGATGAGTCCGATGAACCTAAAATGAGTCGGTCCGAGGAGGTTTATGAGATTCAGCCTGACCCAGATATAGTGCCTCAGACCACAAGATGAGGGGCACAGAGACAAGAAGCTGAGGAGGCAGCACTACAGCTAGCCCTCATAGTTGCACCGCAAGCAACAACCACTTCTCCTCAGTCTAAAGAGGAAGAGGGGTCGTCAGACAAAGGTGATAGCAACCGGGAGAGTAACACTGGAACATGGATCAGGACTGGAGAAAAAAATAAGTCTAATGATGCTGAATAAGACTCCGGTGATAATAGTTCCACCAGTGCGGCCACTCTGGAAGCTGAGACTCAGACACAAGTGGAGACTGACAGAGTACAGAGACCTGAGGCCCAGGATAATCAGAGATAGTATGTCCCGACAATGAGGGACAAATATATGCAGGGGATTTTTCCATCTGACAGAGGTTTTCCCAAAAGGGGCATCATTGAGCATCCGTGAATCTGGATCGAGGGCCTAGCATCCGTACCAGAGATCCATGCTACCTTTAATCACTACAGATATGGCTGGATGGCTGAGCCCTTAGACAGCTACTGTCTTGAGAAAGTTCGAGAATTTTACGCCTCTTATGCAGCCACAGACAGTTAGCTGATTTAGTCGAGGCAGCGATACCAGGATCTGCCCCCATTCACCAGCACTTTGGTGCGACATACACCCGTTGACATCTCTGAGCATATAATTTAGTATTTTCTGTTTGGGCCAGAGTATGAGCTACAGGTTGACACGGTTGAGTTTGATTGCAAAATAAGAACGGTCAAAGATAAATTGAAAATGCGAGACCTCGTCCAGAGAGCTGATCTTTTGAGATGGGTTGCAGGATACATAGCAGAAAATATCAAGGAGGCAAAATGGGTTCATAGAGGCAACATAAAAAAGGCAACCTTGAATTTTGCCAAAACATTTTGGTAGGCCATTGTTCAGTCACGCATCTGTCTGACTTAGGTGGATAATACTCTGACACCTGACCGTGAAATCCTAGTGTCCAGCATCATGGATGGTTATGAGATAAATTTCCCTCATTGTATCTTAGAGGAGATTCATGAGCGGGCATTCCAACCGAGCACCAATATTCCCTTTCCCTGCTTGATTCACCGTCTATATATAGAGTTGGCAGTCCTATGGATGCTAGATATAGACCATACCCAGAGGTAACTAGGATTCAGGATATTGGGTTGATCAGGGATGCTACTAACCCGGTTGCACACAAACGAGCTTCATCCTCTATCTCATTGGGTATAGTGAGAGTTGATGGATCCTTGACAGTGAGAGAACCATTAGATATGTATGATACGGGGGTGAGTGTATCTACAGAGGGTTCCATAGCTTCAGCTTCTGCGCCCTTGACCTCCCAGCCACTAGTTAGCTTTCTACAGCGTCTATGCGCCCAACTTCTTCTGGTTTAATTACCATTACTGTGGAGTTTCTCCAAAATCTAATAGAGCACCAGACAATTACACAGAATCAAGTCGATGACTTATTGGATTAGCTACAGCCTTGGGTGTGGTCTACTATTACAGCTGCTGAGGCTATGGTGCATATTGAGATAGAGCGAGTCGCTCATGTGATGTCCGGGCAAATAGATGCATTTGAGCACTGAGTGAATACTCGGTTGTAGACTATACAAAGCTCTGACTTGGGACACATTTAAGATGATCTGGCATGACTCAAAGAGGAGATCAGATTTATCAATACTAGTCATACTCCTAATTTGCCTTCTATCCCTATTGTGGTCCTAACGGCTACACGCCGGGTGGTTGATTTATTTCCTGAGGTGGAGCCACTGATACTGGGTGCTAAAGGAAAAAAGGTGCGCATTGAGGTCACTTCTGAGGTGAAGGCGGATCCTAAAATGCTAAAAAAAAGACATCGCTACTGCCTTGCAGCGATCCCGAGATGATATGCACATTCATAAGGAGGCAAAGTGGCAGACTTCAGGGTGAGCCCACCAGTTATGCTGCAGTTGTTGGAGGAGCCATATCCTCTGTTCTTGAGATTCCAGAGTCTGCCATTGTTGGGAGGACACCTACTGTTTTCCCTCCCATTGATGATCAATTGAGCGCGACGCCCACTGCAGCTGCCACTAATATGGTTGTGGGTGCCACATCACTGGCCCTATCTCCACCACCAGATATCGGTGCCTAGGCACCACTGGTATGTTCCTGCCTCTCTATGTAGTTACTTTTCTTTGTGCATTGCAGGCAATGCATAATGCTTTTTGGTGGGAGGTGGCAACAGTCATCCGTATTTTGATGGGTATCTTGGAAAAGTCTGAGTAGCCAAGACACTCGCGTTGTGCCGCAATGTTAAATCAAGCGCTACTTGAGAGGCAACCCAAATAGGGTACCACTGAGTATCCAAGTCCGTGGTTTTTTTTTGCTATGTTCTTTCCCTATGGACCATTATTTCTGTTGAACCAACATGTTTAGATAGGTTGTGTGTAGTGAAAGAATAATAGGAGCTTAGTGCAGTATATGGCCTGATTTTGAACTTGATTTTGATTGAAAAATAGAGACCCCTCCAAATTTTGTGTGACATGATTAGCTATTTTTGATAGACTGACTGTTATGGATATGTGCATGATATTATGATAATCGATTTTATGAATAGCTTAAGCTAGAGTATGAACCTTATAGTTAGCAATTGATTGTTGGACTCTGTGCCATGTGTGTGTGAGCTGCATTCGTATCGTTCTTGCATTGTGTGCCAATCTAGAACTTGCCCGGTTAGTCTTGCCTAGGCTGTAGGATAATTGGTTAGAAAAGGATCATAGGTTATTCTTGAAATAGTCCACTTAGCCTAAATGACCATCCAAATGAATTGAATACCCTTCGATCCCTAATTTTGAGTCGACATTGACCCTTTTTGTTATTTAGCCTAATCACCTTCCTTGTTTTTTATGAACCTTCAGTTTGGCCCTGGTCCCTCCTTGGACATTGTGTACCTCAACTCAGGCAAATCGCCTAAGTTGAGGGTGGCTACTGTGGAGCTAAGTGTGAAATATGAGGTATGAAAAAAAAGGTTAGTGATAAAAATGAATAATAATAGGTGTGGCATATGTGTTTGAAAAAGAGAAAAGAAAAGAAAAAAATATGATGAAAAAGTTGAGTCTGAAATAAAAGCCGCACCCGTCACTTAATGAAAAAATAAGAGATAAAAAGGGAGAAGAAGGGAGGAAATAAAGAGTTGGTCTGAAAAGTGGAAGAAATATAACGTAGTGTCAAAGAGGGCTTAGTAACTATTTTCCAAATCTACCATACCCATTCTCGAGCCTACGTTATAAGCCAAGTAAATTCCTATAGAGATCCTAGTCCAACCGTTTAAAAACTGAGGCATAGAAAATAAGGGCAAAGCCTATGGTATTGTGGATGCATTGCTTGAATTTCTTTGTGAGTGTGAGTGTTCTAGTTTAGTCCCAGATATTTAATGATTTACTGTGTGATTGGGACTTCTTTATAGTGAGTGCACTAGAGTAACATTGAATGCTGACCATTAGGGTAAGTCTTATCTGTGTATGCTAGGTTATCTATTGATATCGTAATGTCATCCATAGATCCTCTTGTGTTGTCTTGATAGACGGAACTTGTGCATTTGTTTTGTACTGAAAATGAAGGGGATATTTGTTGTGAGCTGAATTACTGAATCATATGATTGCCGTAGTTCCTAGTTTTCTTTTCCTCAAGCGTCGTTCTAGGATAGTTTTGTTTTGTCACTTGAAGACAAGTAACAATTTTAAGTTGAGGGTGTTGATGTGCTGTGGTTTTGCAGCACTGTCGATTCTTAAAACTTGGAATCTGTTATTTAGCAATTTTTAGTATATTTGATGTGTTTTTTAGTATTGTGCAAGAAAACATGGTTCAGAGACTAAGTACAGAAAAAGACTATAAATTTGGCTAAAATTGACTTCTACAACTCAACTCCACAAGTTGTGAATGCTTCCACAAGTCGTGGAAGTCAGTCATGGGAAGAGTACTGCAGAAGGTACCTGAATCCTGAGTTCTTCGAGAGGTTTTCACAAACCGTGGACCTTTTCACGAGTCATGATTCCTGTCCATGGAACCTGATCAGAGAAGGAGAAAAAGATCTGAGATTCACGAGGCCAATCCATGAGCTGTGATTCAATCCATGAACTGTAGGATGAACTCGTGGATGTAAACCTGCAACATTAGAAGAGATTTGATTTCCATGAGGACCTTTGACGACCCATAGAAGTTTCCATGGACCGTTGACTGTATTCATGGAAGTTGCCGATTCTAGCTTTCCTTGTTTATTTAGGATAAGATTTCTTATGTCTATAAATACCTTTCCTAGGTTTTCTTATACATTTTATGCTCAATATTTTGTAGGAAACATATTCGTAAACTCTTGGTATTGATTTGTTATTGGTTTTGAAAGATTAACACATTCATAGTTCTTGGTTCTTGATTTCTTCTTCAATTATTCAAGTTTCCAGATTTCTTTACTTCTTCTTGTAAGTATATGATCATGAATGCTTCAACAACTTTTGATTGTTTACTTATGAACATGAGTAGCTAAATTCACAACTAGGGTTCTGGGAACTATGACGTATTAACAAAGTAGGTAAAGTACTTAGCAATTCTAGGACGGTGTTTATGCATGTATTATTCTTCCCTTTGCTTTGATTGCTTTTTAACGGTTGTAAATGTTAGAACTCGCCTTATTCTTACTTGCCAGACCAAGGAGGTAACGAATGGGAAAAGGGTTGGTTACAATAGAGGTTTGAGGCTATCAACCCTTATTTAATAGCTTGATCTTGTCCGAGAATAGCTAATCTGGGATCAAAGGTAAGGGTTAGCAAAGCGTACACCCGTAGACGGACCAAGTTTCATGGTGAAATTCATCTATCTAAGAGACCAACCATTTTAGTGAACCTAACTTACCGATCTTGCATGCTAAGCACTAGAATAGATTGCTAGTACAATGCCTACAGCGTTATGAACTCATGGAGAACACAGTCCTAGTCCATCTTCACTCTGAATCATAACAATATTGATACTTGCTGATTAATTATTACTTAATAATTTACAAACATTAACTGTTATTTAAACTCCCCCTTCGAGGGAAATAAATGGCTAAGAGCGCGAATAAACATAGTTGACCCTAGTCCTTCCATATTCCCTATGGAATCGACCCTAACCTTGGTTAGGTTTTATATTTGAACAACGATCGATTTATGCTTCTTTTGGAGGTGTAATTTGGCTGTATTAAGCCTAGGACAACTTTTCATTAGCAGGTTGATGATTGGTTGGAGTGGACTATTCTGGTTCCCCAGGATATACTATGGGTGTATGTTATATATTCTTGGAGATTAGTGAGACCAATGCTTGGTTTAGGTAGAGATCGGGTATTCTGATGACTTTGTTAGAGGTAAGGTATGGTAGGAATTATAGACTTCTGGTGGGTGAGTTAATGTTTTCAAGGGTAGATTGGGTGTTTGACCTGTGTGTGACTTTATGGTTAAAGTGCGGATGATTCAGGGTACACAGAAAGGTTATACAGATCAAAGGATTCATGAGTCAGGGTGTTGAGAAGATGGCTTTTTAAGTTATCCTGGTTACTAGTTCTGTGTGATAATTGCATTAGGTTTCTTGGTATTTATATTGTGTCAGTGTGTTCTAGTTGAGTTTCTTGGGGTTCAGTTCAGTTGATTGATCTTTTGGGCTTTTGAGTTAGAGTTTGTTGCTTTTCTAGTTTGGTTGGTAAGGATTTAAGGTTTAAGTAGTTTTCCTTTAGTATAGCTCCGTGGGGCATCGTTCGATCAAGGAGGCTTCTTGGGAAGCCTAGCTCAATATGCAGACCTAATATCCTTCCATTTTTGAACCTTCAAGTGCTTCTTGTTTCTTAACTTTAAAGGACAAAAGTTCTTTTAGTAGTGGATGTTGTAATGACCCTCTAGGTCATTTCATGATTTCCATACATTTCAAGCATTTTGAGCTTTTCTACAGCGGCTACAAGTCATTTATGACTTGCCGGGACTGATGGTTTGGTTCCTGAGAAGTTTGTTTGTATTTTAGAAAAGTTTCCCTATTTTGGAACTCTTAAAGTTAGAAAAGTTGACTTTGATCAACATTCGGAGTAGATGACCTCGGTAAGAATTTTGTCAGTATTGTTGGCTCTGAAATATTGACTTTGGACTAATGGGACGTTTGGTTTGGGTCCCGAGGCTTCCAGACTCATTTTAGGCTATGGGGTTTATTTTGGTTAAAAGTTGGCTTTTGAGCATGAGGCCTACTTTTTGTTGAGATGAACTCCGTTGGGAATTTCATCGATTCTATTGAGCCTGGAATGCCATTTTTGGTAGGGTGGCATGTCTGGTTTGTGTTCAAGAGGTTCCGAATGATTCTCGAGGGTGTGATCAGAGAGTTTGTGAAGTTGAGTTTGCAGGTGATGATGTTGGTTATGGAATTGGCGCGGCTATGGTGCTTTGGCTGCACCTGCGCTAAGGGTGCCACAACTGTGATGTGGGGTGATGTCAGCAGGGTGTTGCCCCTACACTTCTTTCTCTGCCCCTGCAGTGCCGCTCCTATGGCTTGTGTGCCGCATTCGCGGGGTTGGTTTTTTTTGTTATACTCTGCCCTTCCAATGATCTGGCCGCTGTGGCGATGCGGCACCTGCGTCAGTATGACCGCAGGTGCACCATTCGCTGGTAATTTAAATGAAACCCTCTTCTCCATTTCTCATTTTTTTCCAATCATTTCCCACATTGAAGCTAGGTTTGGCGGGGAAGGTTTTTTTATCAATTCTTGGCATTTCCCTGAGTTGTGAGGTAAATTATCTTCCACTTCTCATCCTATCCCTCATCCATGCTTTGATTCCATTTTCTGTTCTCCATTTGGGTCTTGAATTACATGTTTTTCCACCACTTTAAAGTATTGTTTTTGGACCATTTGAGGTTCGAATCCACTTTCCTCTCTGGCCAAATTTGGGGGATAAGTTCCTTATCTCATAGGGAACATTGTTGTGAAGTTTATTTTCAGTTTATATAAGCAGGCCTTGAGGGTCATTTTTGGACCCGATTTCCATCCCAAAAGTTCGTATATTAATATGGGTGTCATTATTCTTGTCTTGACACCGAGATTATGATTTTGATAGCGTGGCAACAGTCAAAGGCTTCTTGGAGAAGAAAAGCTCCTGTTTAGTTGGGTTGTGCGCATGTGTTTGGCTTTCAGGTAGGTTATGACTTACCTACTTTTAGACTTAACTCATTTAAGGTACGTGTATGGTAGCTTGCAAATTATTGGGGGGGAAGGGGGGAATATTGTGGCTTGGATATAATGATTTAGGTATTTATGACCCTTATAGCCGATTTTGGTGCTTTAGCTCAGAGTTGGGGTTGGGGTCCTTAGTTTTGGTTATCCTTGTTCCTCTAAGGGTTGGCGTAGGCGGTGTAGTATCTTTACAATTAGAATTGCTTGCCTTAGCGTAGCTAGGTTTCTTGCTACTTTGAGATGGCAGGGTTAGCAATCCTTAGTATAGGGTTAGCAAAAGACTCCGTGGTAGATTAGGCGTTTTTTGTTCGATGTATATTTACTGTTTCTATTTTGTACTTCTTTTTTGTATATTGTGAATTTATGGGCCCAAGGCCGTGGATGCTATTTTGGCTGGACTCCAGGTTAGTATGTTTTGTCCTTATCTTAACTCGCTTCGTTCGTACCTTACCTTAATCTTAGGTTGCTGATTAATCTAATTGTGATTGGGATGTCGACCTAAGGATAGATTTGATGTCCTTGTTATTGTTTGGGGTAGTAGTACGAGGTTGAGTATTCTTTCCTCCCCTAGACCTTGTGATTATCGCCTTATATTCGCCTTCTTATGATATGAAATAGTGGACCCGAGACCATGATATTTATACAGGACATGATTCCAGGTGAGTACGATTTTCCTTGGCTTAACTTCAGTAAATTGTGTGTTTTAGTTTGATTTGGTTGGTTGTGCACCTTAGACTAGTTTCAGTTAGATGTGTGCTTTAGGTGGGTTTCCCTGGGGAGTTTATAATTAGTTGGATCCTTCTAGGAAATTTTCTCTAGGATTGTAACCTTCTGTTAGTTAGTGGACCTTGGAATTCTTGGTGTGGGTTTATTGGACTTGGTAGTGATATTTGACGTGATTATTCATCTACGTTCTTGTATTGTGGTTGTTTTCTTTATGACATATGAAAGGTTTGGTTTAAAACACTATTTTAGGTTTCAGAAATGGATTGTTTGAGAACATTTTGGTACTTTGGCTTTCTAATGAAAAACTTGATATATTTTATGAAATATTGAATATTGACTGAAGATAAACTTGCATGCCTGAGGGAAAATATTATGGGTGTTTTTTATTGATTTTAAACTTGTATGCCCGAGGAAAAGTATTCTGGGTGGGTTTTATTGGTTTTAAACTTGCATGCCCGAGGGAAAGTGTTCCGGGTGGGTTTTATTAATTTTAAACCTGCATGCGCGAGGGAAAGTATTCCGAGTGGTTTTTCTTATATTCATCATGGCATGATCATCGATATATGATCTGATTTTGTATACGGATTTCGCGAGTCCCCCATAGGTCCTACCTTTGCAAACTACGGCTAGAGGAGGAGTATATGGTACCGTTGGCACTTTATTCATCTCATACTGCATATCATGGCACGTTTGACTTGCATTTCCCCATTAGGTTTGATTGTTATTTAGTATTGTATGTTGTTTATATCCTCTGATCTTATGGGGGTCCGGTTAGATCTATTATTAATTATTTGTACCTTTCGGGCATATGGGAGTCTAGTTGGTTTGTTTGTTATTAATTGTACCTCCTGAGCTTATAGAGGTTCGATTAGGTTGCAGTTAGATCTTTACTTTATGCTTTCTGAGTTAATTCTTATGCTTACCTCAATTGTATAACTTGACCAACCACTCTCTTTTCCTGGTAATCATGGTCCATCATTTTATTATTATTATTAGTATTATTGGCTTCACCCTTATCTTGATGGTTCACGAGATCGCTAGATTAGTTTCGGGCATGATTGCCTACAATTGTAGTTACCCCTGACGTGACTAGAACTTTAGGTTACCCCATCAATTAGTTTATTTCACGATGTGACTTGTTAATCTATTTTCCTTATGACTTTCAGCTTATTTACTTATGATTTTCATTGTTACCTAGATGTGACTTGTATCTCTTTTCCGACCCTTCATTCCTTACCCTTAGCTTATGTTTGCATGTTATTATACTTGTATCTTATTTGAGCTCAGTCTGCCTATGATGCCTATTGGGTACCGCATGTTTTGGTACCCATGCTACACTTCTGCATCTTTTTTCTGATGCAGATCTTAGTGCGGAATATCACCATAGACGTTGTCCTCGAGCGGTGTTGCTGATCGGAGATACATGGTGAGCTCTTGGCGACCGGAGTTGACCCATCTCCTTCTGATTTTGGACTAGTCTTAATTTGCTTTTTTAGAGATAGTCTTATGAATATTGTATCTATTTTAGTACTTCGTATGTTGTAGTAGCTCTTGTACTGATTGATACCAGGTCTTGGGGATGATGTGTATTCTTGTATTCCCTTCCCTCTCTTTTATTTATGTTTCCCTTCCGCCTATTCTTGAAACTTTAAAATTGTTCTTCCTCTTTCTTTTTTTCTCTTGTTAGCCCATTACTTGCCATTCTAGGCTAAGAGTTCGGCTTACCTACAAGTGGGTTGTAGCAAGTGCTATCACAACCTGAGTAATTGGGTCGTGAAACAAACTCAAACATGATAGCTAGTTTATAGTACCACAAAATACTTTAAGATACTGAACGACTCCCTCCATTTTATTTTACTTGGTCCGTCTACTAAAAATAGATGTTTCGATTTACTTGTTCATTTTTGCAAATCAAGAGAGTTTTATTACTTCTTTTCCATATTACCCCCAACATATGAGTGTTGGTATATAATTACAAAAATATAAAAATTAAAATGGGATAATTTCAAAAATATACCTTTTAATTTTTTTTTTTTTACATTTACAGCCCATAAAATTAATTACACGCTGTGCGCCTAAGTGCGAAAAGACAGTGCAAGCTTTGTTATGCCGAAACCTAAATGTTAAGTCAACAACACTTTCAAATGCCACTTCTTCCCGTCGCATCCGTCTTCAGGACGATATAGCCATAAAGATGCACGTCTTAGTGGGGAAATAATTTTGCCCCCGGTGTAGCTCGAAAGCAGAAAGTGTAGAATTCATTCGAGAGAGCTTGGTGGTCTTAAGAATGGTTCGCATAGCCTCATTTTTATGCGATATACAATTTTATACAACTTTATACCATTTTATACCACTTTATACAAGTTTATACACAAATATATATATGTATAAACTTCTATAAACGTGCATAATAGTGTATAAAAAGTGCGTATAAAGACTTTTACGTTATAATACAAAATTATATGAAAATTGTGTTTGGTGTCTTACGAGCTTCAACTAAGAAACTCCATTTGAAATGAATCAAATCTTTTTCAAATAACTTCATATTTTAACTAAAACTTCAAAATGACACCCCAACAAACTACAATCATCAATTTGTTAAAATTTCAACAAATTCAAAATCCATCGGTAAGTTTTCAAGCTCTTTTAAGAACTCTTAAGAATGAAATTTTACATATATTCTTTTTAAAAAATATAAGATTTATATGTAATTTCTACAAATCTAAATATAAAAATCATCAGACAAAAAGAAGAAGAAAGACTTCTGCCGCTGCTCACAAATGAGTTTTCACAAATTGAAAGCAAAAAAATAACGAATAAAGACTCTTCTGCAACTTCTCACAAATGGGTTTTCACTTATCGAAGGCAAAAAAATAAAAAGAAGAAGAAAGACTCCTCTTCAGCTGCTCACAAATGGGTTTTCACAAATCGAAGGAGGATCGTACCGATCATAATGGGTAGAGTAAGAAGAAGGCCTTTGGTGATGTTTCATGTGAACAATGTATGTTTTCTTGGCCAATCATGGATGAAGGACGACAAGAAGAAGAGCAAACTTGACAATTGCCTATGGATCTTCCAGCCTATTGATCCGCGTGGTCTTCAAGTTTATTATACAAGACATACAAAGTAATGAATATAATCGTTCATGTGAGAAATTGTGAAGGCAAAAACACATCAGAATTGCAAAGAAATCATAATGTAGAAAAACGTAGTTCAAATCATGGAAAATGCAAATTATTGTTGAACTTCGAGAAGTATGATTTGAACCAAACAAAAATAAAGTACAGGATCCATTGATAAAAAGAACGAGATCAGATTAGATGAGAGAAGGAAGAATGGGACTGCTTAGACATTCAACCAAAAAAGTGGGCCGTTTGATGTAAAATTTAAAACTTGGGCCAAAATATGTAATAATTTTATCCTAATGTCCATATAGTGTAAATTTCCCAATTAAAATGTATTTACTTGAAAATTTTAATGTGTTATTGTAACGACCGGGTCCGTCATTATGAAAAAACCATTCGTGCCAATTTTTAGAGTTAGAAAACTCCGGGTTTGGGAGTTTGAAATTCTGGGCTAGGCTAGTCTCGGCCGGTTTAGGAGCGAGGTATGGTCTAGGGCAATCCAGGTAAGGATTGGGTTGGATGTCTTGTTTTGATCTAGTTTTCCTCGTAGCTAACACATAAAGGAGTCCGGGGGACTTTTTGAAATCAAATTCGGGTAAGTAGAACTCTTAGAATCGATGTTGACGTGAAGGGATTATTTTGGGACGTCGGGAAAATAAGTGTGTTGTAAAATAGACTAGTTTAAGAGATTTTATGATTTTCTGTCTCGTGTCAACCGCCATAGCGGTTGACACTCCGCCACGATGACCTCCACTATAGCAGAAAAATTACCGCTACAGCGGAAGTCAAGTCAGTCAACCTCCGCCATAGCGATTGACTCTGCTACAGCGGTACCACTATAGAGGAGCGGACTGCTATAGTGGAGCATGATGGAATTTAATGCAGAAACTTCCCCAAAAATATTCAATCAAGTTCGTTTGGGAGAAGGGCTAGGGCGATTTCAGGCATTTTTCCTTCATTCTTCATCATTTTTATTCCCTAAGGTAAGGTTTCTACTCCCCGAACTCCGTAATACTTTTCCTATGCGGTAGAATTGCTAGGAGTGGACTTGGGGAAAGGTTGGAATGACTTAGGGAGGGTAAAATCTAGGGAATAAAAGGGATTCTATGTGTAGAAGTTCTTGGGTGTTGCTAAATTTACTGTTTTATGATCATGTGACCTTAATTTCCAAAATTTATCCATAAAAATGATAGAACTAGGAGAATTAATGGTGGAAAATCCCGGGAAGAGGGTGGGATGATCATGGTTGGCCTGGGGTTTGGGATTTGGTGTAATCCGGGTAATGTACATGCCTTGTGTATTAATTTAGTACTTATATATTATTTTAAACCGAGAACAAGCAAGAACTTTGGCGAACGGAAAAACTCTGGTTGAGTAGAGCTTTGAATCATTTCTAGGTAGGTGATGCTTAACGATTCCTGTAAATATTGTATATTTGTGTACTCTTATCTAAGTATTTGTATGTGATGCATTGCTTAGGGAATTGTTTAGGAATGTCTAAGGGTCCTATTTTACAGTCTGGTGAATTGAACTGTGTGTTTGCTTGTTGGTTTACAATTTATTGTTTATAATTGTGACTGTGGATTGATTGACATTCGGTTGGCTCGGGTACCATGCCTGGTACGGGATAACACTAACAGTTGGCTCGAGTACCACACCTAGTACGAAATATACTAATGGTTGGCTCGGGTACCACGCCTGGTACGAGTTTACTTTACTACATTTGTTTTATTGATATTGGTTACATCGTGGCATTTGGTATTGGTTCCATGAGTGGACCGGGTTGTGTTATTAAACTGTGATAGTTGCTTATGGTCCTTGAGTGGCCGGGAATATGGTTATATCTGATTGAGTTGGTCTTGGTGTAGACCAGGTTGTTCGTTAACACTTAGGTGTCGGTTAGAGGGGATCCCAGGGTGGGTATGGGCTATATAAAAAGGATTGTTTATTGTTTATATTTGATTATTGATCATAGTCATAGAAAGGTGGATTACATGTGGGGACAAGTTAGGATGAGACTTTTAGTCTAGGGATGCCTCCTGTCTTGTTGCATGTTTTTCCTGTACTTACACTTGATTTGTTGTACTGTTCATACACTATTTTATTTGGAACTGGCTGGTGATCCTACCAGTACACAGTGGTGGTGTATTGATACTGCACTTGCTTTTCTTTTTGTGAGTATAGGAAATCTTCCAGCGACTGACACGCGACCTTATTTGTATTCCCAGTATTTCCAGACTTCGAGGGTGAGCTGCTTCGATCGAGCTGCCTTGAATCTATCCTTAGAGTTGTAGCCCACTTGTTTTGGGCTTAGACTATTTCCTTATTTTGGGGTTGCATCCCCGTATTCTAGACATTTGATAGATTTTATTTTCTGTATATTGGTTTTGAGCTGCTAGAATGATTAAGTTCGGGGAAGTGATAGTTCGCTCACTCGGGGGTTGGGTGAGTGCTACTCATGGTGATCTTGGTCGTGACAAAGATGGTATCAGAGCCCTAGGTTCGTTGATCTCATCGTACCAAAACATGTCTAGTAGAGTCTTGGAACACGGTGCAGAGACGTTTGTACTTTTTTTCGAGAGGCTATAGGACTTTAGGAAAATATCTCTTCTTTCTTCCATCATACTATGACTTGATTCCAATTGGTATCTGGTGATACAAATTGGTATTTGACTTTTTCACTCTTTTATCCGTAGATGGTTAACACAAGGAACAATGGAGCTAGACTGGCAGTCCCAGCAGTGGGACTGGCTGTCCATGGTAGAGGTAGGGGAAGGGACATAGGACGTGGTAGAGCCAGACCCGCCAGGGGTGGAGCTCAGGCTACTGCAGGAGCGTAGGAAGCAACCCCTCCCCCACCTTAGGAACAGGTTGTCAAAGATGTGGAAGTTGTTGTGGAGGATGATGGGGAGCAGGCTGAGGCAGAGGCGGCACCAGCTGGAGGTGCAGGACTTCCTTCTATGACACCAGAAGCATTTCAGCAGGCTTGGAACATCTTGAGTGGTGTGGTTGGAGCTGAAGACATACCCGCGACACTTGCAAATTAGGCTCTGGGCACTCATCCAGCAGATCCTACGGCTCCTAGGATGGATACAGCTTCAGGCACAGGTGACTTCTTCAGGCCAATACTAGGCCCAGTGATGACAGGAAATGAATATGAGATGCTGACCAAGTTTCTCAAGCTGAAACCTCCTACGTTCCAGGGTACTGACAGGGAAGATGCTTATGAGTTCATACTGGATTGTTATGAGAGGCTGCACAATCTGGGCCTTGTGCAACAATATAGGGTAGAGTTCATCATATTCCAGCTGCAGGGTGATGCCAAGCAGTGGTGGAGATCTTATGTGGAGTGTCGATCGTCCGTTTTACCTCCACTAACTTAGGAGCTATTCAATTCTCTTTTCTTAAGAAGTACGTACCCCGTACTTTGAGGGACCGGAAAAAAGGATGAGTTCTTGAATTTGGAGCAGGGTAGCATGTCAGTCTCTGCTTATGAGGCAAAGTTTCATGCCTTATCTCATTTTGCTACGCAGTTGCTGGGTTCTGAGGAGGAGCGGGTTTGGTTGTTTATCAAGGGTCTGAATACTGAGCATCAGGTACAGTCTGTGCATATGACTTCTTTAGAGAAGGGCTTTAATGATGTGGTGGATTATGTGAAGAAACTTGAGGGAGTCAGGCAGGCGGGGCAGGCTAAGGTGTTAGCCAAGAAGCCCCAAAATGAGGGAAATTATGGTAGTTCATAACCCAGGGGTCAGAATCAGCAGGTATACTCAGCTCATTCTATTCAGTCAGCTCTGCCAGCTGCTACAGGTGGTCGTCTGGGAGCTAATCAACAGTTTTTAGGTCCTAGAGGCCAGGGAGCTTCTTATTCATCTGCTAGTAGGCCTGCACTTGATCGTGGTTGCTTCCATTGTGGTGATACGGGCCACTTTAAGAGGGAGTGCCCTCACAGGAAGATCGGTAATCAGGTTCAGCAGCAGCCCAAGGCCGTGGTCCCGACAGGTAGAGGTGGTCATGCTAGAGGTCATACACAGGATGGGCGAGGTAACTTTCAGAGAGGCCGGGGAGATAGAGGGAATGAAGGCGCAGGCAGGGGTGCGGTGCAGCCGGCTAGGGAGCTTGCCCGGATTGATGACCGGGCTTACTGCTATGCATTTACAGGGAGGACCAAGGCTAAGGCATCAGATGCAGTAATCACAGGTACCATTCTTGTAACAACTCGGTCCGTCATTATGGGCATTCCAATCGTACCAAGTGTTAGAGTTAGAAAACTCCGGGTTTGGGAGTTTGAAATTCTGTGCTAAACTAGCCTCGGTCGGTTTTGGAGCGAGGTGGAGTCTAGGGAAATCCGGGTATGGATTGGACTAGGTGTCTTGGGTTAAGCTATTTTTCCACGTGGCCAAGACATAGAGGAGGAGGGAGGACTTTTCAAAATCGAATTTGGGTAAGTAGAACTCCCGAAATCGCGTTTAACGTTAAAGGGTTACTTCAGGTCATTGGGAGAAGCAAGTGTGTTGTGAAATGGCCAAAATTGGCAGATTTCTGGACATTCTATCCGTGACGAGTACGACCATATGAGATAGCGGCCACTGCTATAGCGGTGGAAATTACCGCTATAGCGGCGGTCAACCTGCTTAAGACCGCTATAGCGGCAATCGATCACTATAGTGGGACCGCTATAGCAGAGCGGGGACCTCTATAGCGGGCCGACGGGGTTTTAATGCAGAAACATTCCCCAAAATATCAGTTTTTCACAAGTTCATTTTTGGAGAAGGGCTAGGCGATTCCAGGCGTTTCTCCTCATTCTTTCATCAAAAATATTCCCTAAGGTAAGGCTTTCGTTCCCCAAATGCTGCAATACGTTCCTATGCGGTAGAATTTTTAGGAAGGAAATTGGGGAAGGGTTGGAATGACCTAGGCATGGTGGAATTTGGGGAAAGAAGGGGATTCCAAGCATGTATGTTCTTGGGTATTGTTAATAGTGTGTTATTATGATCATAGGTTGTTAAATTCTCTATTTTATCCATAAAAGTGATAGAACCAGGAGATTTAATGGTTGAAAGACTGGGAAAATGGTGGGATGATCATAGGTGGCCTGGGGTTTGGGGATTTGGTATAGTCTGGGTAATGTGCATGCCTTGTATATTAATTGTATGTACTGTGTGTTATTTTTTGACCAAGAACGAGAAAGGAATTCCAGTATAAATTGAAGCAAAACCACAGATCTGGTTCTGCAGGACCGCCAGGAATGCCTCTACAAAGCCAGAAATGCACGGTTGAAGCTGCTTGGCGCCCAGGTAGGCTAGGTTTTCATGAGTAGTTAGACCTATTTACTTTCCGTACTTGTTGTATAGTAGAAATGGAGAAACCATGTTTTAGGCCTCCGGGCATGGAGTCTGGTGGATTCGGGATTGGTTGTGTTATTTCTAGGACGTACGGAATGGCTGGTCTTGTGAATGGTATTATGTGTTCAACGTATTCATATTGTCATAATAAAATGATGGGTTGAGGGACTAGCGTGTCGGGAAGGTTTGGAGAACCGCGGAAGTGCTTGGGAGCACGGGAAGCTGGAATAGGAAGCTCCTAGGTGGGGTTTTAGGAATGTTTATTGCTTGAGGCTTAGCGGCGGTCTAGCTAAGGTTAGAAAAGGGAAGCGTGTCGCATGCTTGTGTGTTTATCTAAAAAGGGAAATTGCAAGTTACATGTTATAATAAAGAGGGTGAACCGGGGAATAGTCTTCGGATGGGATTTAATGGTTCACCAATTACCTGGAAATGGGGTAGGTGATGTCTTATGATTTTCTGTGAAGGTGTATATTCATGTACTCATGTCTAAGTAATTGTATGCATTACATTTCTTTGGAAAATTGTGTGGAATGTCTAGGTTCTTGTTTACGGTATGTGATTGAACGGTTTTACTTGTTGGTTTTATAAGTTGTATGTGTTCATATATTGACTATGGTTTGTTGACATTCGGTTGGCTCGGGTACCACGCCTGGTATGGGTATAACACATGGTTGGCATGGGTACCACGCCTGGTATGGGTATAACACATGGTTGGCACGGGTACCATGCCTGGTACAGGTATAACACATGGTTGGCACAGGTGCCACGCCTGGTACGGGTATAACATTTTGGTTGGCACGGGTACCATGCCTGGTACGAGTTTACTTTATTGCATCTTGCATTGTTTCATTGACTATTGTATTGCATTGGTTGATATTGGTTCCGTGAGTGGACCGGGTTTTTTTATTAAATGTGATACTTGGTATTGGTTCTGTGAGTGGATTGGGCTATTTTGATTGAATCGTGATGTTAAATGGTGGTCCTTGAGTGACCGAGAATTCTGTTATATCATGTTATTAGTTTGGTCCTTGTTTAGGCCAGGTTGTTATATTATGTTATGAGTTTGGTCTTGGTGTAGGCCGGGTTGTTATATCATGTTATTAGTTTGGTCTTGGTGTAGGCCGGGTTATTATATCATGTTATTAGTTTGGTCTTGGTGTAGGCCGGGTTGTTGTATCATGCTAATAGTTGGTCTTGGTGTAGGCCGGGTTGTTGCATCATGTTATGAGTTGGTCTTCGTGTAGACCGGGTTGTCATGTTTAACACCTAGATGTGTTAGGGGGATTCGGGTGGGTTCGGACTATGTAAAAGAGGTTATGAGTTCATGTTTTATTGTCATTAAGTGTACTAATGACGTTCAAGAATTAATTGCATTAATAGGTATAATGACGGGTCTTTGGGTAGACCGGGTAGCCTGTTGAACACTTAGGTGTGGTTAGAGGATCCTTGGAGGGTCTGAGTTTTGGGATGAGAAAGGGACTTAGATATAACTCTTTTCTTGTCATTGAAGGTGTCAATGGTTGCTAGTTGAGTTGCATGTGATTGGTAAGTATAGAGGAAGACGGAGAGTCTAGGCATGGTTATTGGTTAATATAACCAGGTGGTAAAGCTGTCCTAGAGGTCCGGGAAAATGTTGGAAAATGGTAGGTAATACTTGGGTATAATAGCGATTTTGGTTGGGCAGCTAGCCGGGTCAAGTCTGAATATTTAATCAAGGTAGTTGACTGGGATAAAGGTTAAATGTTACTTGGGAAGTCTACGTGTCAAGGTGACTTGGGAAGTCCTAGATGTCAGGGTCAATGTTAAAGGTGAAGGAGGGAGCTATAATGTTTATTTCCTGTCTTTCCCTATTTTTCTTATATAATGGTAGGAATGGATTCAGGTCGACCGATGATGCCTACCAGTACATGTATTTGTACTGACTCTACTCTTGCTATACCTTTTTGGTATAGTCTGGTTGCAGGTTGTTAGTGTTTCATAGGTTCACGGCGATGAAGGTCTCCAACAACTTCTGTCTTCGATTCCATGGCGGAAGTTGGGTCTTTTATCTCTTTGGGTCACCTTGTAGAAGCTCTTGTACCTGTTTATACTATATCCTAGGGAGGGGTTTCAATATTGTAAAGGTTTTTCCATAATTTCTTATATAGCCTATTTCTGAACATGATTTGTAAAGGTGGCTTAATTTAAAGGTTTACTTTAATTCTGCATGTTACCTGTTGGACGGGTGGTAAGGGTTCGTCTATCTAGGTGATTAGAGTAGGCATCCGCATGACCCGGTAGGTTGGGTTGTGACAAATGGTATCAGAGCCTAGGTTACCGATCTCCCAGTACAAGAGCAAAATGTCGAATAGGGTCCCGCAGATTGGTGTGTAGACGTCCACATCTAATCATAGGGAAGCTATGAAGCATTCTAGGAAACACTTCTCTTCTTTCATTCCTTTTTGTGAGGTTTCGTTACTTGCTTGTATGGGTTGAGTATAATTGGTATCTCTCGATTCTAATTAGTATCTTAACAAGGTGAAGGATGTCATTGGACTCCGGGTACGACAAACATGCAAGGGAAATTAGAACTGGTAAGGTTCCAATTGGTATCTGGCCTGGGAGGCTATGTAAAGGATGGATGAATTGGCTAACGGTCATCCATGAAGCGAATGAAAGGTGATGAAACTGGTTTGATTGAGTGTTAGAGCTTGAGACTCGTGATTGCATGCATTGTATTATTTGAATGACCGTGATTTTGTGGTGTGTAGTTACTTGAGTTACTTTGAAATTTGTGGTTGGCAAGGAGTCTTAACTTGGTTATGTGTTAATAATTGAAGGAGTTCTTATTTTGTAATTCTAGTGGAAAACAATATGCTAAATGCGTGGCAGGGTCTTATCATTGGTAAAAATCATAAGGTAAAATGATATATATACTTTTGGGAACTCAGGTTTCAAGTGGTTGGTATGTGAATAAGTACCAGGTACAAGGGCTATCATTGCTTAATAGCGGGAGTTATGGTAAGCCATGGATGATCGGCTAATGGTCATCCATGGGATGAATAGAGAGTTGATTAGGTGACTTGATTTCGTTGTAGTCTGAAACCTAATTGTTTGTGTGTTATAGTGCTTGTATGATTTCTTGATTGGTATGTGATTGGTTGCCTTACTGTGAAATTGTGGGTCTAAAGGTCATCATCAATTGAATTGGTATGATTTGGTTGGTGATAAAATACTACGTGTGCAGAGTAAAATTTAATATTACTTTCGAGAAAGGACTCACCATTGGTTAAGATGGTGAGGGAAAAAAAGGATTTACGACTGTAGGGAAGCTTCAGTTCAAGATAGTCGGGACTTGGTTGGGAACTAAGAGGAAAAAAGGGCTATCATTTCTTGATAGCGGGGATTTTGGTAAGGAAATTTTCTTTTATGATAACTCCTAATCGTGACTTCAGTAAATTTATTCTGACTTGACGGTTTGTGATTTTCTTTAGTGATAAATTGTGGTAGGTCCCAATTTGAATGGTTTGCATTTACATTCGGTATAAACTTATGATTGGTATAGATGGTAAGAGAAAGGGATTGGGAACTGTGACTCTAGGGAGGCTTCGGTTTCAGGACAGTCAGGACTTGGTTGGGAACCATGGGAACAAATGAGTCATTAGTGTGTAATGGCGGGAAGATATTGTTGGGAACAATTGTCTAGTGTTAACTCTTTGTGATTGATAATATTTTATGCTGAATTGTGATACGTTTGATGCCAGGAATAGTCCTCAGGGTGGTTTAAGACCATGGCGGGATTTACAGGACTAGACAATGGTAATCGGGGAAGAGGAAGGATACACTTGCCGGAAATTTCGAATTTCTGGGCTATTACCGTCGGGACCGCCATAGCGGGACTAGACCGCTAAGAAGATCCTGCTATAGTGAGATTTTTACCGCCACAGTGGAAGGGCGCGGGGTAGAGTGCCTGCCTTGCTTTCCCTTGTTTTCATTTCATTCCTGGGGCATCTAAAGGCAATGGTTACATTATGAGTTGCTATGTGAAGCAAGGAAAACATCCAGATAGCTAATATAGTATGCATATAAGGTATTTGACGGGAATTTAGCACCGATGCGATAAAAAGAAAAGGGTAGATATGGTAGCCCGGGATGTTGATAAAATTATGATTGACCATCGGTGGGAATAGTCACCCATGTAGAATTTGATAAATGACCCGTGATTGACTGAGTAGTGTGGGACACTGCTCATAGGCTTGTATTGTGAGGGCGATTATTCATATTGATAATCATTAGTGGTAAGGGTGTGCTCGCCATAGCATTGGTTGGGGTGTAAGTACCCGAATAGACTTTTCCCCTAGAACGGGGGTCGCCAAAACCTCAAGCTAGGATGAGTTCCAATGGAATCTTTGTTGTTGCATGATTTAGAGATATATGGTTTCTTGGGGCATAGTGTTGATAGGAATAAGGTAATACTATGATATGTGAGGGGCATAGTACCCCGTTGGAAGCTTCTAGAATGGAGTTTGGGCTAGCAGAACTCTGGGCATAGTGGAAAGGGGATCGCCATGGTGGGATCTAGCCCTCTTGGCGGGGAAAAGCTATTTTGTTCATTAAGTGAGTTTCTTTTGCTCCGGTGTTTCGACGAGGCCTCGGATTTCTTAGGCACTCTGGGAGGGGTAATCTAGTTGCCTTGTGTAGCTCGAAGGAAGGGATTCCTTGACAGAGTGGGAGTGAATTAAATTTTGGTTGAATTGGGTATACCAAGGGATTCGAAAGTTTTTGTGGTTTACGTAAGGTTATATTTACGCTGTCATGGTAGAGCAATAAGATTGAGGGACCGGCTTGTTCTCTCCCACCGCCGTAGAGATCGTTCGGGGATGAACAATGGGTAAATTGGTATCTATTGTAACGACTAGGTCCGTTGTTATGGGTAGTCCAATCGTGCCAAGTGTTAGAGTTAGAAAACTCCAGGTTTGGGAGTTTGAAATTCTGGGCTAGGCTAGCCTCGACCGATTTTGGAGCGAGGTGGAGTCTAGGGAAATCCAGGTATGGATGGGACTAGGTGTCTT
>QJPP01003803.1:0-17262 GCA_003996215.1 Jaltomata sinuosa | reverse complement strand
CCGGCGATCATGCAACAATCTTCAAATTTCCATCTTGGCAAAGCTTTAGTTATCATATCGGAACCATTATCATCCGTATGAATCTTCTCAAGTTCAAGCAACTTAGAATCCAACACATCTCGAATCCAATGGTATCTCACATCAATGTGTTTAGACCGACCATGGAATGTAGAATTCTTGCCAAGATGTATAGCACTTTGACTGTCGCAATAAAGCACATACCTCTCTTGAGCACAACCAAGTTCCCCCAAGAATCCCTTCATCCAGAGCAACTCTTTACAAGCTTCAACGGCAGCAATAAGCTCAGCTTCTGTAGTAGATAGAGCACCACATTTTTGCAACCTAGATTGCCAAGACACAGCTCCCCCTGCAAAAGTAACCAAGTACCCTGAAGTAGACTTGCGAGTATCAACATCACCAGCCATGTCTGAATCAGTATAACCACAAAGAATAGGCTTCCCTGTACCAAAACACAAACTCAGACTAGAAGTGCCACAAAGATATCTCATGATCCACTTCACAGATTCCAATGTTCTCTTCCCGGATTAGAAAGAAAACGGCTAACAATACCAACAGCATGAGCAATATCTGGTCTTGTACAAATCATTGCATACATTAAACTACCAACAGCTGAAGCATAAGGAACTTTCTTCATATCTTCCTTCTCATCATCATTGGAAGGACACTCTTTCGTGCTCAACTTGAAGTGCATAGCTAAAGGTGTACTGACAACCTTAACATTATTCATGTTGAACCTTCGAAGTACTTTCTGAATGTACTTCTCCTGTGATAACCACAACTTCTTGGCCTTTCTGTCACGGACAATCTGCATGCCAAGAATCTGCCTTGCTGGTCCTAAGTCTTTCATAGCAAAAGACTTACTCAACTCTTGCTTCAACTTTTGAATCCTGCAAGCATTATAACCAACAAAAAAGCATGTCATCAACATAAAGCAACACAATAATAAAGTCACCATCAGAGAATTTTTGCACAAAAACACAATGATCTGAAGAAGTCTTCTTGAAGCCCTGCTGACTCATAAAAGAACCAAACTTCATGTACCACTGTCTAGGAGCTTGTTTCAAGCCATACAAGCTCTTCTTCCATTTGCAAACATAATTCTCTTTTCCCTTGACTTCAAAACCTTCCGGCTGCTCCATATAAATTTCTTCATCTAAGTCACCATGGAGAAAAGCAGTTTTAACATCCATTTGTTCAATCTCTAAATCTAGACTTGCGGCTAAGCCTAGAACAACACGAATGGATGACATCTTCACAACTGGAGAGAATATCTCATTAAAATCAACTCCTTTTTTCTGGTTAAAACCCTTCACAACTAATCTAGCTTTGTACCGTGGAACTGGATTGCCATCTTCATGTTTCACCCTGAAAACCCACCTGTTTTTTTTAAAGCTTTTCTGTCTTTAGGTAACTTAACCAAATCAAAAGTATGATTATCATGTAAGGATTTAATCTCATCTTCCATAGCATCAAACCATCTTTCTTTTTCTTCACTATCCATGGCTTCATCAAGACTCTCATGTTCTCCCCCATCAGTCAAGAGTACATACTCATTGGGAGAATAACGAGATGAAGGTAGTTTCTCTCTAGTAGATCTTCTGAGAGAACTCTCTGGAGCATCAATAGCAGCTGGTTGCTGGCCAACCACATCCTCTTGCACTGGAGCATCAACAACATCCTGGTCATTCTGAACATGATCATCATCTTCATTATCAATTTGATTTTCATTATTATGAAGATTTTCTTCAGGTGCAGTAGTCAAAGGAACTGGATCAATATCAACTAGGCTCTCACTACTCTGAGAATCAACCTTCTCAGTTTTGTTAAAATCTTCAATTGTTTGGTCTTCAAAGAACACAACATCACGGCTTCTAACAAGTTTCTTCTCAACTGGATCATAGAAACGATAGCCAGATTCATCTTGACCATAACCAATGAAGATACACTGTCTAGTTTTAACATCCAGCTTTGACCTTTCATCCTTAGGAACATGAACAAAAGCTTTACACCCAAAGACTCTAAGATGATCATAAGAAACATTCTTACCAGACCAAACTCTGTCAGGGACATCACCATTCAAAGCAACAGCAGGAGATAAATTGATAACATAAGCAGCAGTATTAAGTGCTTCTGCCCAAAAGGAATCTGGCAGCTTAGCATCTGAAAGCATACATCTAACTCTCTCAACTAGAGTTCTGTTCATCCTCTCTGCTAAACCATTTAACTGAGGAGTCTTTGGAGGAGTTTTCTGATGCCGAATACCCTTCTCTCTGCAATATTTATCAAAAGGACCAATATACTCACCACCATTATCTGAGCGGATGCATTTCAATTTCTTCCCTGTCTGTCTCTCAACCAAGGCCTGAAAACCCTTGAACACATCAAGTACCTGATCCTTGGACTTCAAAGGAAATACCCAGAGTTTGCGAGAATGATCATCAATAAAAGTCACAAAGTAAAGTGCATCGCCATGAGACCTTACCTTAAAAGGACCACACAAATCAGAATGTACCAACTCCAGCAAATCAAGCTTTCTTGAAGGCGGATGACTCTGAAAGGAAACTCTTTTCTGTTTACCGGCTAAGCAATGAACACATTTCTTCAACTTTGCTTGTTTCACTCCAGAAAGCAAATTTTTCTTAGCCAAATTGTCAATCCCCTTCTCACTCATATGACTTAGCCTTCTATGCCATAATTCTGATGAAGTATCATTCTCCACCAAGTTTACTAAGCCTCTAGAGATGGAGCCCTGAAATACGTACAAGTTAGACAACTTGTCACCACGAGCCACAACCATTGAACCTCTAGTAAGCTTCCACTGGCCAGCACCAAGGGTGTTAACATAACCCTCATCATCAAGGTTCCCCACAGAGATCAAATTCAGGCGAACATCTGGAGCATGCTTGACATTGTTGAGAACTAATCTCGAACCATTGTTACTTTCTAAGCAAACTGTTCCAATGCCAAGAACTTCAACTTCATCATTATTACCCATCTTCAACATCCCAAAATTACCTGGAGTATAAGAAGAAAATAATTCTTTCTTGGGCGTGACATGAGAAGTAGCACCAGAATCCACAAACCAGCTAGACTCATCACGAACAAGATTAATGGCATTCTCACCACAAGCAACAAGAAGATCATCATTAGCAACAACAGCAACACGATTCTCATTATCGCCTTCTTTCTTTTGTCGTCTCATATCTCTCTTGTGCTTGTGACAATATTTCATGATATGTCCATTCTTGTGGCAATAGTCACATGTAACATTCTTGTATCTGGACTTTGACTTGCTTCTACTTGTACCTCTATCATTCTGACCTCTGAACTTATTTCTCCCCCTATCTTCAGTAACCAAAACATCGGAGTGTGAAGCTGAAGAAGATGAGGCCTGTGATCTTCTTCTCATCTCTTCATTCAAGACACCACTCTTAGCATATTCCATAGTTACAACACCACTGGGAGCAGAATTAGTCAAAGAAACTCGAAGAGTCTCCCAAGAGTCTGGCAGAGTATTGAGAAGCCAAAGTCCCTGAATTTCTTCATCAAACTTTACACCCATTCCGGACAGCTGGTCAAGGACACCCTGAAAATCATTTATATGATCAGAAATAGGACTACCCTCTTTGTACCTGATATTTATCAATTGTTTCAGCAGGAACAACTTGTTGTTGCCAGTCTTCGAAGCATAAAGTGTCTCAAGCTTATCCCACAAACTTCTGGCATGTGTCTCATTCACAATATGATTTCTAACATTATCTTCAACCCATTGTCTGATATAGCCACAAACCTGCAGATGCTCAAATTCCCAATCCTCATCATTCATAGATTCAGGTTTGTTAGAAGCAAACACAGGTAAGTGCATCTTCTTGACAAATAGAAGATCTTTCATCTTGCCTTTCCAAGTATGATAATTACTACCATTCAAACACACCATCTTGCTCATATTTGCCTCCATCATTCAAATTGACTATCAACAACAACCAATGCTCTGATACCACTTTGTTGGGAAAGGCAAGGCACTAACAAAGAATGCACAACAGGGTAGCAGCGGAAGAATACCCAAGTCTAAACTTTCCCTTTCAATTTGAACCAAGAGAAGACAAACAAACCAAGCACAATGGTAATAAGGCAGCAAGTATATCAACCAAAAGAAATACGACAAGTCAAAATAAACCAATCACACGAGACACCAAGATTTACGTGGAAAACCCCTTCGGTGTGAAGAGTAAAAACCACGGGACCAAAACCTCCACTATAATCACCAAGAGTTACAATAATGTTCTCCAAAATGGCCACCAAAGAAGTGCCAACAAACGAGCAACACTACATAAATCACAACACCAAAAACAAGAGAATAAAAGGAGCAAAAGCACCGAAAAACGCAGCTACTGTTCACGGATGCAAAACTGGAGCTACAGGATACCAAATCCAACTCTGTCAGTTTCTAATCAAAGATTGAGATGAGAGGAACAAGCTGTCCAAAAATCAGATCAATCGGATAAGAAACGAAGCGGGAATCGCAATTTGAAGTTGGCAATTTAGGGCTGAAATTGGGTGCGAAAATCTGTTTTTTCTCTCTATGTGTGGCTGCTGAAAAATATTATGTGGATGATGAAATAAGACCTAAAAAAGGTCTATATATATGCCCCATAGAATTGGGCCTATGGGCAAAAGTGGGTTGGTCCAAATTGAGCTTTATTTATCCACATAGGAAGGGAAAAAGACCCATATTCAATAGAAAGTGCAATGCAGATAAAATGTAATGCAATGCAATGCACTGACCAAAAGTAAATTGGTATATACTCACCAAAACTATTTTCCATCGGCACAATACGGTATGGATTGATATTTTAAAGTTTAACTTTTGGTATTTTGCAATATGGTAAATCAGTAATCATAAATAGGTTATTCGCCTTCACCCTACATATACTCATATAATAGAAAATTATGACTTTGACTTTTCAAGAAACGTATCAATTATATCATATAACACATTACACATGTAAGAATATTCAAAAGAAGTACAAGCAATTCCCTTCGTAATCAATTACACTAAAAAATATTTCAATCAAGATAGAGTACGTAGTCAAAGTTCGAATATCTAAATAAATAATTTTGTACTAATACTATTTTATATATTTGCTAGTATTGTAATAATATATATGAATTGTATATGTTATTATATATTTCATTATGCTATTCTATATTTCAATTTTTTTTATGAATACAAATACCGCATCGAATACCAAAATAATTAAAATACATATTAAATATCATAATATCAAAATCACAATATCAAAAAATTTAATTTCGATATGGCAATCGATATCTACCGTAATATATATACCTACCCCTAATACCATCTAGGAAAAGTAAATCATGAATTCCTCACAAACACATTAGATGATAATACACTATTTGTGTGAAGATTCCAAGATAGTTTGCAACTACTAAGAATTAGTTGATACATCCTTGAAGATGGAACCTACTCCCTTCGTCCATCTTTATTGGTTCAGTATATTTCAAATAGTTGTTCAAATTTTACTTATTTAGTTTAAAAAATCAAGATACATTATTTTGTGTCTATTTTATCTTTGCAGTTAAGTACTATTTATTTTTCTACATTTAGATGACTTATAATTAATAGAGATGATATAATAAAGTTATTCTTTTATTTATTATTTCTTAAGAGGTGTGCCAAATTAAATATAGACAAGTAAAGATGGACAGAAGGAATATCAATTAATGAAGCACAAACACAACACCAACATAATCTACTTGACTAAAATGGAATCATCAATTTTTTTTAAAAAAAGTTGACTAAAATGGAATCATCAATGCTCCCACTTGTGTTATTGCATTATGCTCTGTATTTCAATGTGTCTAATAACACTAACTTCATGAGTTTCTTTAGAAAAATAATTACTTTGATCTCTTGTTGAAAGAATGTCATGTGGTAGAGCTTTGGACACATGTTTAGGGTTTCTTTGAGTCATACAACATTATTGGGTACTGAATTTTAGAAGGGAAGGGGGTAAGAGTATAGGACGCCACGTAGGACACATGTGTTTATTTTTTTAAATTTTATACAAGTTTAAGCTTCTATTTATGCGCGCTCAAAGTTGAAGGGCATATAAATATCAGTTGAGGCTAAGTTAAAAGGTATATTTATGTATTATGTCTATTAACTTATATTTGCATTGTGTATGACCGTTAAAAGAGGAAAGACTTCCTATTAGGGGTTTTTCCATTCCTACCTAGCAGAGTCTTCAATAATTGATCAATCGGTGAAAGGATAGCCGGATTTGTTAGAAGTCGGTAGTTATTGATGGCTCAGAAATAAAATTCGAGACCTCTAATTAAGGGTACTAGAGAGTTCACAACTTCACATTCATCCATCCAATAAGGGGCAAATATACTCTCTCCGTTCACTTTCACTTGTCCACTATTCCAAAAATATATTTTTACTTTTACTTGTCAATTTTAACATATCAATTTTTTTTTATGTTTTACCCTTAGCAATAATTGTTTATTCTCCAAATTATTTTTCAAAATCTAATACTCCCTTCCCTCTGTTCCTAAATACTCCTTCCGTCCATTTTTACTTGTCACATTTCGCTTTACAAAAGTCAATTTGACTAAATTTTAAAGCTAAATTGAAGTAGATTAATTTTATATTTTAAATTTAAAATTTAGATGATCGAAAACTATACAAAACATGCTATAAGTTGCAATCTTTCGCATATAAATATGATAAAAAAAATACATCTTAAAATGTTGGTCAAAGTTCATGCAGCTTGACCTCAAGAAACGAAACAGTGACAAGTAAAAGTGGACGAAAAGAGTACTTGTCACATTTTTGGTTTGCACACCCCTTAAGAAAAACATTAACTAGAGGGTAATTCGACTAAATTATGAAGTACTTTTTTCTATTTAATACTTCTCTCTTTTACACTATATTAATATTTCTCCATATTTATGACTAAGGGTAAATGTGAAAACAAACAACTAATTATGTCTTGGTCTTCTAAAATGATAAGCATTATGAAATATTTATTTTTAATAAGGATGACAAGTATTTAGGAACGGAGAGAATACTAAATATCAATTAATATGTGTATTATGATAAAATACTACATGATTGCAAGCAAAACCAAATGCTTTGATGGTGATAATGATGCCAAGATGGAGAAGCAATGTAGGTCCCAATAGGTTGGAAGAGTAGCATATAGTAATACATAAATTAAGTACCAAAAATGGAAAGTGTCTTGACATCTTATGGACATATCTTTCTTAGCTTGCTTCTAATTATTTGTATTCTTTCATTATCCACAACAACAATTATTCATAACTCTCATGTATCTAACAAATGTTATAAATTTAGTGGCCATTTGGTTTTTGTCCAATTTCAACATGAACTCGAATTTTTTTAATTGAATCAAATTTACAATTTTTTTAGGAAAACAAGTATAAAAGATTGAATAAAGGAAAAGCCTATCATAGCTGATTCTCGAACGAAGCAAAGAATGACATCGGCTCTCTCTTCCCAGTAGGGCGAGTTTCGTGAAATACCAAATAAGGGATTGTTAGAAGAAAACTCCTATAGTGGACAACTATAGCCTTTTGTATAGGTTGGGTGCTTGTTTAACGCCATAGAGTGCTCACTTGAGGCAGCAAACAGAGATAAAATAATTTTCGAAGATGAATTATCGACACCTTGGATTGTTCAGAACCTTGTTACTTCTAAGTTGTCTTTTCGCCTGAGGCTTTCGATTATTTCAACTGGATATCGTCAGGACGGCAAGAAAGGAGGAGCGATGAAATTCTTTCGGAGTTTAGCATCAAGCACTAAGCATATAGTCAGCATCATGAAAAGATGACAATATTCAAAAAAATCTCCCTGCGCAAGATTTTGGTTGAGTGGTAAAAGCTCAACGTGTAATACGTGAATTAGATGTATGTTACGAGTTTGAACACTGCAACGAATAAAAGCCTAGTATATAAGTGGATCGGAGAAAGGATCGAGAGAGAGTATGCTATCTGTCAAATTTTGGACCGTGCCCTTAATTGGCCGTCAGAAATTTCTCGATTATAATCTATTGTGTGCTCTTAGTGTTAGTTTCACATGAGTTGACATAGCCAATTCATACTATATTTAACTTAGAACATCACACACTAAGCAATATTCATTTAGCGCGTGATATGTGAATTAGACACGCTTTTAACATGAAATTTGTCATTTTCATGGACTGTAACTCAAAATCTCTGATTAAAGGTGGAAAGATCCGCCTATATGTGTTTTATAAATCGTAATTGTCGAATGCATTTCAAATTCGTTTATATATCGTAATTGTCGAATGCATTTCAAATTCGTTTATAAATCGTGTTCCGCCAATGTATTTCATAAATTGTGTTCAACTAACACTTTGTTTGGATGGTTGTTACCCGTGGTATTGTATGGTATCTTTACTAACAGTACCATGTTTGTTTTAATTGTTACTTAACATATATGGTTTGATTCCACAGTTAGATAACCATGAAAACCCCCCATCTTATGTAACTACCGATTTGGTAGGATCCCATGATTATCTAATTTTACTTTTTAGTTATGCCCTTACTTAATACTACATAATTCTATTTTACCCTTTACCCTATATTATTTAAATTCACCCAAATATCCTATCCTAATATTTTGTTAGAATTAACATGAATTTAACAACTTCATATATTTACAAGGCATAATTTGTGATAATTCAGCATAAAGAAAATTGTCTTAATTATTTTACTAGCAACTATTGATAAATTTAATGTTTATAATAATTTAGGGCATTTTAATAAACTTACCAGTTACGATATTGTACGATACAACTAACTAAACAATAAAAATATTATTAAGCAGCAGTGAACGATACATTTTATCCAAACATTATAATTATAATAATATCATGTGTAAATTTTATACAAAGAAAGCGTGTAAATCGCATCCAACGAATGCGTTTTATCAGTTATTCAGCCAATTCGTTTAATAATCTTCTACTAATGCATCTCAAATGCAGCCAATTCCACCACTTCCAAAATTTTGAAAAAATAAAAAATAAAAAATACTATGCTCTTAAAACAGTAAAGTGCATTAGAAAAAAATAATTTGTGCATTAGCTTTTATGCCTTATTTGATATACTTTTTCAATCTATGTGTAACTAATACTCTGACGTATGTTTTTTCGAAAAAAGAGTGACGACTTGTCTCCAAGAATGTTAGGATCTTTCAGAAAAAGGAAGGTACCTCTCGTTCCTACTCATTGCCAACCAACTACCACTAACTTTGGTCACGATTTCAATTTTATGGGTCGCAAATGATAACACGAACTTATATGCATCGTCAAATTACAGTTTCAACCTGGTATTATAGACTTGTAGTAATGCAAGAGGTTCTAATGCATGCATTAGTATGTTTAAAGACGCAATTGTCCCTCAAAACCTTTTTCACATTCTTTTCACCTTATTTGCGGAGAGTATATTTGTAAACAAATATTTTTTATTTAAAAATTGTGCAATCCATGTTATTTTAATACACCAAGCCAAACACTGCATAAAAAAACTCAGCATAATACCAACATTACTAATATAAGCATTACTAAATAGGGATCGTTTGGTAGAGTGTATTAATTAAAATAATGCATGTATTAGTCTTGTGTATTAGTAGTACCTTGTTTGGTACATTTTTTTTGCTTATGTATAACTAATGCTTGCATTAGTTAAGCATTAGTTATACACTTAATTGTGTATTGAGGTGTGTATTACTAATACCTCAAAATCTATGGTATTAGTATGGATTCTAATGCATGCATTAGCATGATTAAAGACACAATTGCCCCTTAAAACTTATTTTACAACTTTTCCACCATATTTGTGAAGGGTATTTTTGTAAACAAATATTTTTTTTAAAAAAAACATGTAATGCATGTCATTTTTAATACACCAAACCAATCAGTGCATAAGAAAAATCTCAGCATAACTAATGCAAGTATAACTAATACCAGCATTACTAATACATCATATTCTGCACTATTTTTATACACTCTACCAAACGAATATATTCTGCGCTATTCTTATACACCCGGCCAAACCACCCTTAGTGTTCGTGTCACATGAGTTGACATAACCAAATATATCTATTTCCATTATCAGAAATGATTTCCAAAACTAGTAAACATACAAAATTCAGGTGGGGGTCAGTGTGAGGTAATAAGTTCAATCAATGGAGGCAACTAACATGATAGTGGAATGGTCACAATGTCCTTACAACAAAATGTGGGGGCAAAAGAGTTGTTTGTTCCCAAAAAGCAAAATCTCATTGAAAAAATGACACATGAATTGGTTCTCTAATTGCAACTATTCTCTCCATTCCTGAATACTTCTCATTCTTATTGAAAATAGGTATTCCCTTCGTTTCATATTAATTGACCACTTACTCTTTTACACGTATCTTAAAAAGGTAATTTAACTAATTCACCCCTAAAAAAACTTTTTTAAAACTTTACAAATAAATATTCACACTTTCAAAAAGAATTAATTCCAAGGGTAATATTCAAAAAAATTAATTAATTAATTCTTAATTTAGTAAGGTGGACAACTATTTTTAGTAAGGTAACCAACTAATATGGGACGGAGGGAGTATTCCATAATATTTGTCATTTTAGAAAATCAAGACATAATTAGTTATTTGTTTCCACCTTTATCCTTAATCAAAAATATGGAAAGATATTAATATAGTGCAAAAGAAACAAGTATTAAATAGAGAAAAATAATAAATAAGGATAATTTAATCAAATTACACTCTAATTAATATTTTTTAATATTTAAAAACGAAGGGGGTATATGATAACTTCATATGTGTGCACCACTGTCTTCAAATTAGGACAACATGTAGTTTCACTTCAAGATCCTCTTTTCTTGATCCATCATCATAATTCAATGGGTGGGTCTCCCTCAAGAACTTTGCATTTTATCAAAATGGGGAGCAAAGACTATCTTATTTGATTTTGGTTTTGGAATTTATTCGGATAAGGACTAAGAAAGATATGTAGTAAGGACAAAATAATTTCAAAAGCTTGTCCACTCGCCTCAAAAGTTAATTCAGAATTTAAATTTTATCGATTCGAATATTTTAGGACAGCCACCTCAAATACTAACAATAATTAAATCTATATAAATAATTGTATACACATTTAGTGAATTTATTAACATATATATAGATGGAAAAATTACTTTCAATGTCTTTGAACCATCTAATGTACAAAATATGTACACAATATATATATATATATCTATACACATTGTACACTTTATACTAAATATAATGTACTATATATATAATATACAAACTTATACACAACATATACAATCCAAATGCATATTTAATATATACTTCGACCAGGTAGGTAAACTAGAAAGCCGAAGGAAATAATTATGCAAGTTTTCTATATAAATTATAAGTTTTGTTCAAAACTACAGGTTTCGATAGGATTCATAGTTTTATACTGGATTCGTCCCTATTTTGGTAGAGAGACGAATTCTGAATTTGAACTTTATGAATTTGGGATTTTAGAACAAAGACCTTAAATTTGTATATATTTAGTAGATTTAGGCCAAAAATACTAGGTTCGGCTGAATCATCGCTTACACTATGGATCTGCCCCTGTTTCTACAGAGAGTGATCACCCTTGTTTCTAAGAGAGGTGAATTTAAGATTTGAACTATATGAGTTCGAGATTCTAAGACAACGACCTCAAACACTAGTAATTAAATTTAAAATTTAATATTTGTGCATATTTAGAATTTTTTAATGCACATATATAATTTAGGCCAAAGCTACTAGATTTGACAGTATCATAATTTGCACTATGGATCAGTCCTTATCTCTGTAGAAAGACGAATTCAGTATTTAAACTTCTGAATTCTAGGGAAGCAAGCTCATAATATTTGAAATTTAATATGTATATATATTTAGTAAATTTCTTAAGATATATACAGAAGACCGAATCTATTGAATTTAACCAACCCCTACTGTTTTGCTTTACAAAAAATTATTGAATTAATTTACATTGTGACCTCCCCCTCCCCCTCCCCCACCCCCACCCCCACCCCCACACACACAAAAAAAAACTTTTGCCTCACAAACATTTATTGTGACACAAAGGGGAAGAACCTTTTCACACATTATTAGTTCGACTTGTCAAGATCACAAATTTGCTTGTATTTTCTACCTAAACACTTCAAGAAAATCTAAAATAAAACATCTCCTAAATCCTCATTACTGGCCAAAACAAATAAACATGTATCTTTAATCGTGCTTAATCTAATCATGTTTGCAATTTGTCTTCCATTTATTTTTCAAAGTTGGAGAATATTATGAAAAAAAATATAAATTTATGTTTCGCGAAAAAGTTTATTATTATAAAGGTCATAAGTTAAAGACCAACACAAAATAAGGACATAAATGTCAAATGACCCGGTACATGGCTTTTATGGACCGAAACATAAGCAAAAACTAATTAATAAAAAATAAATAAAATATTTTAGGGGGAAATTGAACTTTCCCCCCATATTTTATTAGTTATTTGGTAATTGCTTTTGTATATTTTTATTTTATTAGAATAAATTAACCTACAACAACAACTTCAAATAGTTGGGATTCTTTAACGCTTAATCAAAAGTCTCGAATTTGAGCTCCTAGGAATGAAAAAAATCTTGTTGCGAGCGCCACACAAAAATGTGTCGTGCAATGCACGAATCCGAATTTAATCAGACCCTAATATGGAGGTTCATTTACACTTTTCCCAATTTGGTGTTGGTCTTTAATTTTTGTTCCTCGAGACAAATAAATTTTTTCGCGAAAATAAGTTTATGTTTTCGCATCATAACATTCAACAACTTATACCCCACACCCTTAACAATTGTTGTGAGCAAAAACCAAAGACCAATTCATTTGAAGAAGATCGTACAATTAAATACAATACGAATATCAGACACCAAATTAAAAAAAAAATCAAATAGAAAACTCCAAGGAGACACCTCAATCTCGACAAAATTAGTTCATGTTAGATATATCACTTTGTTATGTCGGAAGTTTTAGAATAGTTTTCACCTTTAAATACACACAAAGTTCAAATAATGAATGGGGACACATATATAGTTTACATACATGTGGTAATGGGGACCTACACCTACCATTGCACACATAGGTGGATCTAGAGTAATAACGGCGTCGAAAAATCATATTGTATATATCAGATGATAATAATTATGAGTAATAACTATTAATTTTTAACTTGTTGATAAGGTGAGAGCTTCGGACCAATTTCCGGTGGTGCACCTTTCATACAAGCACCAATTTTTTCATGTAATAGATGATGAAAATTATATTCTACCTTTGTTGCTGATTGTGATAATTAATATGAATAACCAGAAGAAAACATATGATGATATACCTATTTGTCTATAGATATATCGTTGCAAATACCTCATATTTTCCCCTCTACGTTAGGTTATCTCCGAATACCTTCTTTAACTTGATTTGCAATAACCTCTTGATCAACTCCCTGTCCAATAGAAACAAGCCATACAACCAATCCAATAGTACTAATGAACATAAATCAATGGGATTCATGATAAATTATTGGAGAATAAATGGTTTCATCCGACTGATGAGATAATTCAATTTCTAGTCAGCTAATTGATAATTCAATAAAAAAAATTGCTTTTATAATAATTTCTCTTTTAAAAATAATATTTGAAAATTATTTCATATAAGCATTTATTTATTAAATTGATCCATTATTTTAACTTCAAACTAGTACTATGGAATATTGAAGTTTGAAAACAGATTTTAGGAATTTTTCAAGTTCTCATCCAACAAACTTTAACTTTATTGTCATGTTCAAATACAACTTCAACTTTCAAATATTCAAATATTCAAACATCAATTATGCTTTCATGTTTAAACATAGATTCAATTTTCGAATACCCAATCTTCAACTGTGTGTTTATGTTCAAACACAACTTAAACTTCTAAAATTAAATACTCAAACTTCAATTATATTTTTATCCTCAAACACAACTTTAATTTTCAAATACCCCTTTTAACTTAACTTCAAATACTTCTTCTTTTTTCAAATATCAACCAATTCATGTTTTGCTACTATCTATTATTTTTATTACTGTCTATTATCTCTTATACTTTCATTACAGTTTTTTCTAGACTATTTTTACCTTAAACCAATAGTTCATCAAAAATAGTCTTTCTAACACCAATTCATGTCTATCGAATCCACAGAAAATCCAAAGAGAGACCAACAAGTAGTACCATTTTTGGAGAGCATGCAAGGGCCTAGCTCTATAAATACATATGGTCCAATAAAAAGATGCACGTACAATATAATGTTGAAAATGGACCAACATAGAGTCAATTAATTAAGTTCATTGGAGGACTCATATATACCATATACAACAATAATGATAATATTCCAAATGACTGACATTATATTTTTGGATTCACTTCACCACCTAAGTGGAAACATACACCATTTGCTTCTAACGTGCTCATGCTATTCAAAAAAGATTATGAAAGTGAGCTAATGTTAAGTTCGATGTACGGGCGGCAAAATTAGTTTATGAAAATAAAATTTGTTTAGTCCATTCAAGTTTTGACACGTCCATTTGTTAATTTAGATCATTTAGGAATTGACAAATTAGGATCAAGTTCAGAAATGACCCTATAATGGGTTGTTGTTGATATTTTGTCCTTATAAGAAAATTCTTGCAAAAATGGTGTCTATAAGAAATGGTTTTGATCTTTTGGCCCTGCTTAACAAATTTTGTTCATAAGATAGACGTTCTAATTTTTGCCCACAAGACCGACGTTCAGTAAACCTACACAATTGACCAAAAGTTTTGTCTTATAGGCAAAAGCTAGAACTTAGGCATGTTGCCCATCAGACATAGGTTCTAACTTTTGCCCATAAGGCATAAGTTATAGAGTACCACATAAGTTAGATTTAGTGACATAGTGTAAATTATTTATTACCTGTGAGGTATAAGTTATTTTTTAAAGCCCATGAGCTATGTTTTGTCACTAACGCAAAAGTTATAGAGTACCTTATAAGTTAGACTTAGTGAATGTAAATTGTTTCCCTTCGGGTATAAATTAGTCTTTATAAAGCCCCTGATCTAAGTTTTGCCTCTAAGACAAGAGTTATAGAGTATCTCATAAGTAAGCCTTAGTGATACATTGTAAACTGTACTTGCCCATAAAGCGTAAGTTGTTATTTTAATCCAAGTGAATTTTTTCAAGTTAAGGTCACTTTTTAAAAAAGAATTATTAAGTGAAGACAAAAATTCAAGATCGAATGATTTGAGGGACAAAAATTCAAGATCGAATGATTTGAGGGACAAAAATTCAAGACCAAATACTTTGAGGGACGCTAGGCATAATTTTTGACAAATCAAGCTTCTCACAATCCCAAGGGAAGGATTGTTGCCGTAGACAGACCCCTTCTAATTCGGGACAACTACACAAATGTCCTTTAAAGGGAGTGGCTTTGCATTTTTGCCCTCCATAAAAATGGTCTTACAAAAATAGTCTTCCTTGTTTTTTATGTATAGAGCAACTACCTTTTTGCCCCTCTACACCTCAAATATTTTTAAATAACTCTCAATGCTCATTTGTCTCTCAACTTTTATATATATTTCTTTTTCTCTTTTTCTCTTTTTTCTTTTCTTTTTTTTTATTTCTATTTTTTCTTTTTTCTTTTTTTTATTTCTATTTTTTCTTTTTTCTATTTTTTTATTTCTATTTTTTTTCTTTTTTTCTCAACCTTTATTTTTCTTTTATTTTTTGTTTTATTCTTTCTTCTACGTTTTTTCTTTTTTCTCAATCTTTATTTTTTTTTTCTCCTCTCAATTCTATTTTTTTCTCCTTTTATTTATTTATTTATTTATTTTTCTCAATATTTATTTTTTTCTCTCAACTTCTATTTTTTTTATTTTTTCTTTGGTTTTTAATTTTTCTTTTCTCTTTTTTTTAATCAATTTTTTTGACCTTTATTTTTTTTATGAGATGTTCTATAATTCTTGCTTTAGAGGCAAGACTTATCCCAAAGACTTTCAAACAACAAATTACGCCCATGAGCAAGACTTGACACTAGTATATTGTGTCTTGATTTATGAGATATTTTATAACACTTGCCTCAGAGGCAAGACTTAGCCCAAGGACCTCTCAAAAAATACAAGTTACGCTCCATGGGCAAGAGTTCACACTACTTCATTATGTCTAAATTTATGAGATACTCTATAACTCTTGCCTTAGAGGCAAGACTTAGCTCAAAGATTTTCAAACAACAAGTTATGCCCCACGAGCAAGACTTGACACTACCTCATTGTGTCTTGATTTATGAGACATTCTATAACTCTTGCCTTAGAGACAAGACTTAGCCCAAAGACTTTCAAACAACAAGTTACGCCCATGGGCAAGAGTTGACACTATCATATTGTGCTTGATTTATGGGATGCTCTATAACGCTTGCCTAAGAGGCAAGACTTAGCCCAAGGACTTCCAAATAACAAATTACGCCCCATGGGCAAGAGTTGACACTACCACATTGTGTCTTGATTTATGCGATGCTCTATAACTCTTGCCTTAGAGACAAAACTTAGCTCAAAGACTTTCAAACAACAAGTTACGCCTCATTGGCAAGAGTTAACACTAGCACATTACGTCTTGATCATGAGATGCTCTATAAAGTTTGCCTTAGAGGCAAGACTTAGCCCAAGGGCCTCCCAAAAAACAAGTTATTCCTCATGGGCAAGAGTTAACACTACTTCATTGTGTCTTAATTTATGAGATTCTCTATAACTCTTGCCTTAGAGGTAAGACTTAACTCAAAAAAATTTCAAACAACAAGTTATGCCCCACGAGCAAGGCTTGACACTACCTCATTGTGTCTTGATTTATGAGATGTTCTATAACATTTGTCTTAGAGACAAGACTTGTTCCAAAGGACTTCCAAACAACAAAGCACGCTCTTAAGTTTACTTCGATTTCAAAGAAAGAAGATCTTCTTTGCGAATTATCCAACTTTTTTTGTTCATTAGCAAAAAATAATAGAGGTTAAGAAAAAAAAAAGAATAAAAGAGAAAAGGAAAAAATAAAGATAAAAATAAAAGTTGAGAAAAAAAAGA
>QJPP01003802.1:0-154497 GCA_003996215.1 Jaltomata sinuosa | reverse complement strand
TCACTTCAGCTGATCTAATCGAATTAGATATGATTGACTTTGATGTCATTATGGGCATGGACTGGTTAGCTGCATGTTATGCTAATATCGATTGTAGAAATAAGGTTGTCAAATTCCATTTTTCGGAAGAAACAATCCTGGAGTGGAAAGGTAATGCTGCCACGCCAAGGGGTAGGTTTATTTCCTACCTTAAAGCCCAGAAAATGATTTCTAAAGGCTATATTTATCATTTAGTCCGAGTACAAGCACAGAGGATGGAGCAGTGACTCCTCAATCAGTTCCCGTGGTGAGTCAATTTCTAGATGTATTCCCGGATGAGCTTCCAGGAATCCCTCCAGAAAGGGAAATTGAGTTTGCCATTGATCTACTCCCAGATACTCAGCCAATATCAATTCCCCCTTACAGGATGGCTCCTGCAGAATTAAGAGAGTTAAAGGAACAATTAAAGGATCTACTCGAAAAAGGCTTCATTAGGCCTAGTACATCGCCCTGGGGCGCACCAGTTTTGTTTGTTCGTAAGAAGGATGGGTCCTTGAGAATGTGTATCGATTACCGACAACTGAACAAAGTTACAATCAAGAATAAGTATCCGCTTCCAAGGATTGATGACCTTTTTGATCAGTTGCAAGGCACCAAATGTTTTTCAAAGATTGACTTGCGGTCGGGGTATCACTAGTTACGTGTTAAAGGGGTAGATGTTCCAAAAACAGCCTTTAGGACAAGGTATGGCCACTTTGAATTTCTAGTAATGTCTTTTGGGCTTACTAATGCCCCAGCAGCTTTTATGGACCTAATGAATCGGGTATTCAAGCCATTCCTAGATGTATTCATGATCGTATTTATTGACGATATCCTGATTTACTCGCGGTCCAAAGCCGAACATGCTGATCATTTACGTGCAGTATTGCAAACACTTTAGAATCATAAATTATATGCGAAGTTCTCCAAATGTGAGTTTTGGTTGACTTCAGTGGCTTTTCTTGGCCATATAATTACAGACGAATGTATTAGAGTTGACGGCCAAAAGATTGAAGCAGTAAAGAATTGGCCGAGGCCCTTGAATGCTACAGAGATCCGTAGTTTTTTGGGCTTAGCAGGTTATTACCGAAGGTTTGTAGAAGGGTTTTCTTCTATATCTGCACCATTGACAAAGTTGACTCATAAAGCTGCCAAGTTCCAGTGGTCTGATGCATGTGAGCAGAGTTTTCAGGAGTTGAAGAACAGGCTTACTTCAGCACCTGTCTTAACTCTGCCAGAGGGCACAGAAGGTTATGTTGTTTATTGTGATGCTTCAAGGATTGGGTTGGGTTGCGTTTTAATGCAACATGGTAAAGTTATTGCCTATGCCTCGAGACAACTAAGAAAGCATGAACAAAATTACCCTACTCACGATCTTGAATTGGCAGCAGTTATATTTGCCTTGAAAATTTGGCGCCATTACTTGTTTGGAGTCCATGTAGACGTGTTTCCGGACCACAAAAGTCTACAGTATTTATTCAAACAGAAGGATTTAAACCTAAGGCAAAGAAGGTGGCTAGAGTTACTAAAGGATTATGACGTAGATATTTTGTACCATCCAGGGAAGGCCAATGTAGTGGCCGATGCACTTAGCCGCAAATCCATGGGAAGCTCGAGCCACGTGGAAAATAGAAAGATTGAGATGACAAGAGAACTACATCAGTTAGCTAATTTGCAGGTTCGACTACTAGACCAAGGTAATAGGGGAGTTGTTATTCAAAGCACAGCGGAATCCTCACTTGTGACAGAGGTAAAGGAAAGACAATATGATGATCCAGAATTAGTAAGATTGAGGGAGGAAATTCCACAACAGAAGCAACCACTAATAGAGCTTAAGGAGGATGGGGTACTGAGATATCAAGGTCGTCTATGTGTACCTAACGTCGGGGAGCTTCGGGAGAAAATTTTGGCAGAAGTTCACTATTCCCGCTATTCAATCCATCCAGGAGCGACGAAGATGTATCATGATCTTCGACAGATTTATTGGTGGAATAATATGAAGAGAAATATTGCAGAGTTTGTAGCCCAATGCCCGAATTGTCAACAGGTAAAAATTGAACACCAGAGACCTGGAGGTCTAACTCAAAGTATAGTGATACCTACCTGGAAATGGGAGGTGATCAACATGGACTTTATTACAGGCTTACCCCGTACTTATCGGAAGTATGATTCCATATGGGTGATTGTAGATAGACTTACAAAATCAACTCACTTTTTGCCAGTCAGGACAACTTATACTGCTGAGGATTATGCCAAGTTGTATATTAGTGAAATAGTTCGACTTCATGGTGTCCCAATTTCCATCATTTCAGATAGGGGTGCTCAGTTTACAGTAAATTTCTGGAGGTCTTTCCAGAGAGGCTTAGGTACTCAAATAAGTCTCAGTACAGCTTTTCATCCACAGACAGATGGACAAGCTGAACGCACTATTCAAACACTCGAAGATATGCTACGAGCTTGTGTACTAGATTTTAAAGGGAGTTGGGATGACCATTTGCCACTAATTGAGTTTGCTTATAATAATAGCTTCCATGCAAGCATTCAAATGGCTCCTTATGAGGCTTTATACGGGCGAAAGTGTAGATCACCAATTGGATGGTTTGAAATTGGAGAAGCAGGATTATTAGGGCCAGACCTAGTTAATCAGGCAATGGAGAAGGTGAAGTTAATTCGAGAAAGATTACTAACAGCCCAGAGTAGGCAGAAATCATATGCAGATGTGCGACGTCGGGATTTGGAATTTAATATTAGTGATTGGGTTTTCCTAAAGGTTTCGCCTATGAAAGGCGTTATGCGATTTGGTAAAAAGGGAAAGCTTAGTCCAAGATATATTGGACCATACAGGATATTCAGAGGGTAGGAAAAGTGGCATATGAGCTAGATTTACCCACAGAATTGGAGACGTCCATCCTGTATTTCATGTATCGATGCTACGAAGGTGCATTGGAGATCCTTCACGTATTATGCCTATTAAAGATGTTCAACTTTCTGAAGACTTATCCTATAAGGAAGTACCAATTTCTATCCTAGATCGTCAAGTTAGGAAGCTCAGAACCAAAGAAGTAGCCTCAGTAAAGGTGTTGTGGAGAAATAATAATATTGAAGAAATGACGTGGGAAGCCGAGGAAGAAATGAGGAAAAAACATCCCCAGTTATTTATGACTTGAAGATAGTACATAGGTAAGTCATATTCTTATATTCTTGATACTCTTCCTACTATGCAAATATGATCAGGTTTGAACATGTGAAAATGATTACATTTAATTGTATATAGTTGTATAGCCCTGTGAGGCATTGTGCTGGACTTTTGCTGAGTTTCAGGTTTTTGGATAGTCCTAATTATAAAGGAAACTCTGCCGAAATTTCAAAGAAATCCTAAGGGACTAGAGCTCTATACGCATTACCCTCATTCGAGGACGAATGATTCTAAGGGGGGAAGGATGTAACACCCCGTACCTTTCAAAACCTATGTGACTAAGTAAATATCGACGAAGGTATTTGAGCTCGAGATTGTGAAGGGGTACTTTGGCCTAGAATTTGAAATGGTCAAATGTATATAAGTGTTAAGTTAAATTATAAGGAGGAGGGTTTTGAAAATGAGATAAAACAAGTGAGGTACTTGCTCGACTTATCTAAGCTCTTAGGTGACAAGTAGGTGCATCACCTACCTACGCTAACGAACTAAGTTCTGAGGGCCGATTACGGGCAGCAACACCATGGATTATTAGACCTAATGGTAGCCCAAATGAAGCTTAAAGTTGGCCCATCAAAGCACAACCAAATCTGGCCCAAACAACTACAAAAGGTAGCCACCAATATTGACCACATTTTGACCCAAGAGAAGCCCAAAATCAGCCCCAAAACTTAACCCTTTTGAGGCCCAAGCAAAGGGTAATTTTGGCCCAAGTTTCTTGACCCATTTTGGCCCAAATATACTCAAAAAAAGTCGGCCAAAAAGGTCCCTTTATATAGGCCATTTGCTGATTAATGTTGATCACAAAAAGCTGGAAAATTCTCTCTTATCTCATTTCCTTTTGGCAGCCCTTCTCTCCCTTTAGGGTTCTAAGAAGACCAAGATTAATTGAAGCTTAAGGTGAGTTAAACAACTTGTTATCTTGGTATTAATCTACTACATATAGCTAGGATATCCTATGGTAAGAAAGACATGAACTATGGCAGCCCCTTTCTTTGATTTAACACATGGAAATTGTGTAACAATTAAGAGATTTCTTCTTCTCTTGTTGGTGTATGTGTAGGGGGTACTTAAGCTTTTAAAGCATAAATAAAAAGAGGATAAAAACACACCTTCAAGTGTGGTAAGTACTCTGCCCATAATAATATTTTTGGATTGAAGTTCGGATGAACAATTGTTGTTGAATTGTTGTTAAGAACTCACGGGACGGCGATCGGAAGCCGTGGGTTCAATGTGTTGTTATTGTATTTCGGCATGGTGGGTTGTGTAAGGGATGTTTGATGTGTTTTGTATTATTGGAGGCAGTAGGTTGGTGTGTGTGTGATGTGTATTGGATAAGGGGAGAAAGGTGTGACGATACACCTTTAATTAATGCAAAATACGTAAATCTGCCCGGGAAATGTTTAGCTACTATTTTGGGAATGTTGCAGAAGGTTTAAGAGCTAATATTAGCTTCATTATACCCTTGTGTTGTAGATTAACTTAATAAGGGAAAGTCCAAGTTGTGGTAAGCGCAATCTTCGGAAGGAACGAGGTATGTTAAGGCTTCTTTATTCCTTATCGGCATGAATCTAGAAATAGAACTCTAAATCTCCGAAAGAAGGAATTTGAGTATTTTGTTGTAAGAGAGCTGATTTGGTAACTCAACAAGTCTTAAGGAACTAATTTATACATTATGGTGATTCAAGTCGCCTTCTTATAAAAATCTGATTCTTTTTGCACGAAATGTAAGTTATCCTTTTGTCAAGTTTCTTCTTTGTATTGTGATCTCTAATCAAGCTTTAGAAAGTATACAAGGAAAGTTAGAAAGTCAAATCCCCATTTATATGTGTTTGGTATGTTGATTCCAACACCTAGTAAGCCAAGGCTAAAGAAGTTATCTAAATGAACCTTCATAAATAACAAGAATAGCTTTGAAGGTCAATCTAGTAATACACTTATTATGTGTGGTTTGCGTGTTAGTGTGCACCGAGGTGCTACTGCCATATTGAGGCTATTATATACATAGTGTGCACCGAGGTGCTACTGCCATATTGAGGCTATTATATACATAGTGTGCACCGAGGTGCTACTGCCATATTGAGGCCATTATACACATAGTGTGCACCAAGGTGCTACTGCCATATTGAGGCCATTATATACATAGTGTGCGCCGAGGCGCTACTGCATATTGAGGCTATTAAATATAGGGTGCGCCGAGGCGCTATTGTGGTTCAGTGTGGGTTATAAAGAGTGAGTTGCAGCGTGAGTTAATGCATGTGTTGTGTTCTAAAAAGAATAAAGGAGAAAGAGCTTAACGAGTCTTACCAATGACAGTTTACAAGTTTCATATTTTATCTTGTTCAGATTTACCACTTGCGACTTGATTTTATGCTTCTACCTTACATGCCAGTACATTATTGTCGTACTGACGCCCCATTGCCTGGGGGCGCTGCATTCATGCCTGCAGGTCCAGACAGAAACCCAGATAGACCTCTTCAGTAGGGGTTGCGGAGTTCAGCCATTTTGGTAAGCTCCATTCTTCCTGGAGCTGACGAGTCAGAGGTCTAGCTTATATTTTGACCAGGTTATGTATATGTACAGCTTATGGGTAGTCCAGGGTCCTGTCCTAGATATGAGATATTTTACTTACTCCTAGAGGCTTGTAGACGTGTATATGTACATCAGTGTTGGGTATGGCCTTGTCGGCCTTGTTCTTAGTTATCTACTATGATAATAGCCTTGTCGGCCTTGAGTTGCTTAACTACTATTGAGCTTTCAGTGTTTCAAATTGTAATTCTTAGAGACCTTGTCGGTCTCAGACCCCCAGCAGGTTCAACAGAGATACACTCTATTTTGGCATCCTCGGCCTTTTGGGGCTCTGGGTGTCGGTCATGCCTCCCATGGTTTGGGGTGTGACAGTTTGTTTTCACTTGTTTGTGTTCCTCGGTTGTATGGGCGGCCGGGGGACTGTAGGTAGACTCTTGCTATTTACTTACAGAATTGTTCCCTGTTATGGTTAAGTATGAAATTAGTTACTGCTGACTGTTAGTTTCTGGATTTGAGATTGATATGATTAGTTGAGTTTGATTCTTATCTCTGAGCATGCCTATCATTACTCTTTCCCTCTTCCTCTTACACTTGAGGTTACCGGTATACCACCCATTTCGTAAACTTATTATGTATACACTGTTATTGCAAGGACCCCAGGTGCGTTGTTTCTTACTTTCCCCTGTGCCTATGGTGTATATATTTGGCTTACTGGCCTCACATGTGGTTCTGTTTATTTCCCTCTGGGCTAGTTCCTGTGTACCTTTCGTTGATTTCTGTGACTACTTGCTTCTATTCTGTCTGTTACTACGCTTTTATCTTATATGTGCCCAGTCGGCCTATGATACCTACTGGGTACCTTATGCTTTACATTTGGTGCTCACCCTACCCCCTGCATCTTTTGGTGCAGATCCTAGCATGGGCCATCGGCGTTAGATCACTGTGATTCGTGCTTGGAGATCTGTTGGGGACTACTTCAGACGGAGGGTGAGCTCTTGGCGATCGGAGCTTAGCTTTAGTTTATCTTTTGCTTTATGTACTCTATTACCATTCAGAGACATCTGTATATATTGTTTTGGATCGTTTGCACTCCATATACTATGATACCAGGTCTTGGGGTTTGGTTTAGTTTCCGCATATGTATATATATATTCCTGTTATCTATTCTCTTCATCTTGTTCCCTTACTTTTGCTTATTAAATTGTTCTTCCGCTTATTTGTTAGATAGTAGCCCATTACTAACTGTCCTGGGCTACGGGGATTGGTTCTCCTACTGGGCGTATTGTAGGAGCCATCATGACCGAGAAATCGGGTCGTGACAACTTGGTATCAGAGCTCTAGGTTCACCGGTGTCGTCGGTATATGAGCCAATGTCTAGTAGAGTCCTGCGGATCAGGGCGGAGGAGATGTCCGTACTCAATCTTCAGGAGGCTACAGTGACATTTTAGGAAATCTGACTCTTTCATTGCTTCTATGTCGTGCGTAGAACCCTTGAAGTTTCTGGAAATCTCATTTGTTCTACTTCATTCTTCCACAGATGGTTCGTAAGAGATCATCAGGATCAGGCGGAGATGAGCCTCCCACTCCAGCTAAGAGTCGAGGATGCCCTAGAGAAGCGGCACGTGCTAGAGCTGCTAGAGTTGAGATAGAGCCCGAGCAGCATATGGATCAGGGGGCAGCCCAGGTACCACCGCTCCAGTACCAGCTCCAGCGCCTACTTCTGTGCAAGCTCCAGCCGCAACTCAGTCTCCAGATATTCAGGGATTACTATTACAGTTTTTGGGTATGATTGTAGAGCGACCTTCTGAGGTAGCACAGACATCCGCTCAGGGGGCAGCCCTGGGTGCATAGAGTTCAGGAGCGCAGCCTGCTACTGTGGCTCCCCGTGCGGAGGTCATTCTGATTCCATCAGTTGCACAACCTCTTGCTCCTCGCCCAGCTATGACAGAGTCAGAGCATAAGGCGTTGGGTAGGTTTTTGAGGTTAGCACCTCTGTGGTTTGCTGGTACTTTTGTACAGGATCCACATGACTTTATTACTACCTGTGAGAAGATGTTGCATCATTTGGGTTTGTTGGAGTCTCACGGGGTTGGTTATACTACCTATCAGTTGGAGGGCCCAGCGAAGTTATGATGGAGGGCTCAGGTTGCTTGTAGACCACCATCGTCACCTCCTTTGACCTGGTATGAGTTTTATGAGGCCTTTATGGCCAAGTTCTTGCCTCAGAATGATCGTGAGCGTCGCAGGGAGCAGTTTACACACCTTATGCAGGAGTCTACGACTGTCTCGGAGTATGAGACTCATTTTCATCAGCTAGCACCGTTTGGAGCTATGATCATTCCTACCGAGGCAGATAGGATTCGCAGATTTGTATGGGGTTTGAGGCCAAAGATCAGGCAGCCAACTAAGATACTGATTGCCGGTGGTCGGTAATTCTAGGCTATCGCAGACTATGCCCGCACTGTGGAGGACTTACAGCGACATGGTCAGGGGTCCAGAGATAAGAGGCCTCGACATCAGGGTGGCTACAGTGGTTCCAGATATGGTGGTAGAAGTTCTGGTCAGTGGAGCCTGGGTTATCAGCCACAGCAGCACCAGCGTCAGTCCAGCCGACCGATTCAGGCTTCCCTTCAGACTTTTGGTAGTACCCAGTTCGAGCAGGGTCAGAGTAGCCATCAGGGCTATAGCGGCCAGTCTTTGAGGGGTACAGTTTCTGGGGCATCAGGCCGTGGTGGTTATACGGGATTTGCTGGTTCATCTCGACCGAGGAGGCCGCCAGGGGCTTGTTTTACTTGTGGTGTGATTGGTCATTTTTCTAGAGATTGCCCTCAGCAGGGTACAGTTCAGTTGGCCGAGCCTTTACGAGCAGTTCACCCTCCGGTTAGAGAGGGTGGTCATTAAGGTAGAGGTGGTGCTCCGCGCGGCAGAGCAGGTGGTAGGGATAGCGGTCGGGCAGGTGGAGGTCGTCGTCAGTTTTACGCGGTCCCTAGGAGACCAGAGGCAGAGGCCTCAGATGCTGTGATTAGAGGTACGATTTCTGTGTGCCATCAGTCTGCTATGGCTTTATTTGATCTTTGATCCACTTGCTCATATGTATCTGCCTACTTTGTGCCTTGTTTGGGGTTGGCTAGTGAGCCATTATCTGTTCCTATATCTGTTTTGACCCCAGTAGGAGATTCTTTTGTAGTGGATCATATTGTGAGATCTTGTACGATATCTATTGGTGATTCAGAGACTTGGGGTGATTTGATGATCCTTGATATGCTAGATTTTGATGTGATACTGGGCATGGACTGGTTATCCCCTCACCGTGCGGTTTTGGATTGTTATGCCAAGACCATTACCATAGCTGTGCCCGGTGTATCCCCGGTTGTGTGGCAGGGTTCTGTTAGCCATGCACCGTCTGGGATCATCTCTTGTCTTCGAGCTAGGAAGTTGATTTCCCGTGGGTGTTTAGCTTATCTAGCATATGTTCGAGATGCTAGTGCTGACCCTACGTCTCCTGAGTCTGTTCATGTGGTTAGAGACTTCCTTGATGTGTTTCCTACTGACCTGCCAGGCCTTCCACCTGAGAGAGATATCGATTTTTCTATTGAGTTAGAGCCGGGCACCAGGTCCATTTCTATTTCTCCTTATCGTATGGCTCCGGCTGAGTTGAGGGAGCTTAAGGAGCAACTCCGGGATTTTTTAGCAAAGGGGTTTATTAGACCAAGTGTTTCACCTTGGGGTGCTCTTGTTCTCTTCGTGAAGAAGAAGGATGGGTCGATGCGCATGTGTATTGATTATCGGCAGCTGAATAGGGTGACAGTGAAGAATAGGTATCCGATGCTGAGGATTGATGACTTGTTTGACCAGCTTCAGGGTTCAGTCATATTTTCGAAGATTGATTTGAGGTCCGGCTACCATCAGTTGAGTATTAGGGCAGAGGACATCCCTAAGACAGCGTTTAGGACACGTTATGGCCATTACGAGTTCCTGGTGATGTCTTTTGGGTTGACTAATGCCCCCGTAGCCTTTATGAACTTGATGCACAGGGTTCTTGGCCCGTATTTGGACTCATTTGTGATAGTTTTTATAGATGACATCTTGGTATACTCACGTAGTAGAGATGAGTATGAGCAGCACTTGAGGGTTATACTCCAGACTTTGAGAAATCATCGACTTTATGCCAAGTTCTCAAAGTGCGAGTTTTGGCTTGAGTCAGTTGCATTCCTAGGGCACGTGGTGTCTAAGGATGGGATTAGGGTTGATCCGGGAAAGATTTCAGCGGTTTGTGAGTGGCTTAGACCTACTACTGTTACTGAGGTTCGCAGTTTTATTGGGTTAGCAGGTTACTACAGATGCTTTGTTCAGGGATTTTCTTCCATAGCAGCACCGTTGACTATGCTGACTAGGAAAGATGTCCCATTTCAGTGGTTGGATCAGTGCGAGGATAGCTTTCAGAGGCTTAACGCCTTATTGACTTCAGCTCCAGTTTTGACTTTGCCGATTGAGGGTCAGAGCTTCTCCGTGTATTGTGATGCTTCTGGGGTTGGTCTTGGTTGTGTGTTGATGCAGCAGGGTCGAGTAATAGCATATGCGTCAAGGCAGCTAAAGGTTCATGAGCGCAACTACCCCACTCATAACTTAGAGTTGGCAGCGGTAGTTTTCGCGCTCAAGATCTGGAGGCATTACCTATATGGAGTTCACTGTGAGATCTTCACTGATCACCGTAGTCTTCAGTATATCACGAGTCAGCAAGAGTTGAACTCGAGACAGAGGAGATGGGTCGAGTTGCTCAAGGACTATGACTTCACTATTCTGTATCATCCGGGCAAGGTAAACGTGGTAGCAGATGCCTTGAGTCGGAAGCCAGTGAGTATGGGTAGCCTAGCCTCTCTTTCAGTTTCAGATCGACCGTTGGCCTTGGACATCTAGTCCTTGGCTAACTGTTTAGTTAGGCTTGACTTGTCGGATCCTAGCAGAGTTCTCGCCAGTGTTGAGGTTCATTCTACATTGATTGATCAGATTCAGAGCCGTCAGTTTGAGGATCAGCAGTTGTGTGACCTTCGTGATCAGCTTATCCAGGGTGAGACCAGTCGGGCTACTCTAAATTCAGATGGGGTTCTGAGGTTTGATAGTCGCCTTTGTGTTCCGAGGATTAGTGATTTGATTCAGTTGATACTTCATGAGGCACATTGTACTAGATACTCCATTCACCCTGGCACAGCAAAGATGTATAAAGACTTGAGACAACTTTACTGGTGGAGTGGTATGAAGCGGGATATAGCGGATTTCGTATCTCGGTGCTTAAACTATCAGCAGGTTAAGTTCGAGCACATGAGACCTAGTGGTTTGATGCAGCGACTTCCCATTCCTGAGTGGCAGTGGGAAGGGATTACTATGGACTTCATTGTTGGTTTGCCTCGTACCTCTCATAGGTTTGATTCCATATGGGTGATTGTTGATAGGCTGACTAAGTCAGCATATTTCTTGCTGGTTCAGACTTCTTATGGTGCAGAGAGGTTAGCTCAGATCTACCTTCGTGAGATTGTTCGGTTGCACGGGGTCCCAGCTTTTATCATTTCAGACCGCGGCACTCAGTTCACATCTCAATTCTGGAGGGCTATTCAGCGAGATTTGGGTACAGAGGTTCATCTTAGTACCGCTTTCCACCCTCAGACAGATGGCCAGTCCGAGAGGACCATTCAGGTCCTGGAGGAGATGCTTCGGGCCTTTGTTCTTGACTTTGGAGGTTCCTGGGATCAGTTTGTTCCCTTGGCAGAGTTTGCTTATAATAACAGTTTCCATTCGAGTATTGGCATGGCACCTTTTGAGGCTTTGTATGGCAGGCGTTGCAGATCACCGGTTGGTTGGTTTGATGGTTTTTATTCAAGGCCACAGAGTACAGATTTTCTTCGAGATTCCATAGATCGGGTCCGAGCGATTAAGGACAGACTTCAGGCAGCTCAGAGCAGGCAAAAGAGTTATGCTGATTGTAGGCTTCGTGCCTTGGAGTTTAGTGTCGGTGACTTGGTGTTTCTCCGTGTATCGCCCATGAAGGGCATGATGAGATTTGGTAGGCGGGGCAAGCTTATCCACAGGTACATTGGGCCATTCGAGATTCTCCAGAGGGTTGGTAGCGTTGCCTATCAGCTAGCCTTGCCTCTGATGTTTTCAGCTATACATCCTGTATTTCATGTTTCGATGTTACGTCTGTATGTCCCAGATGAGTCTCATGTGTTACAGTGGGATTCAGTTCAGTTGGGTGAGGGTTTAGCCTTTGTTGAGGAGCCGACAGTTATTTTGTCTAGAGATGTCAGGAGATTGAGGTCTCGAGAGATCCAGATTGTTAAGGTTCAGTGGAGGCACCGTCCAGTTAAGGAGGCTACCTGGGAGACCGAGAGAGATATGCGGGCTCAGTATCAGCAGTTGTTCGAGCCTTCAGGTACTTCCTTGTTCTTGACTTTCGAGGACGAAAGTCTTTTTAGTAGTGGATGATGTAATGACACTTCTGGTCATTTATGCGTTTTAGCCTTTCTTGTATCGTTAGAGCTTGATTGTAGCGGCCCCAAGTCATTTAAGGCTTGTCGGGACCGGTAGTTCGGTGCTCGGGGCCGTTTGTTTGGTCGTATGATAAGTTTTGAATTCAAACAAATCGACAAAAGTTATTGTAAGTTTCCTTAATAAATTTTCTGAACTTTGGGTAAAATGTCTCAGATCTTTTCTCTAAATATATAAAGAATTAGAAGTCCCCCAAAATACCAAATCAAAGGTCTTAAAGTCTAGTTTCCAACGCATAAAACCTCATGTCCAACTGATCTCGGAGTAAAAGGTTATGAATGTTTTACCGCGGACTGTCTGGCAGAAACCGGGTCGCGAACCGGGTCGGGTCAAAATCGATTTAAAACCTCAACTTCACGTTTTAAAATGTCATTTCAGTTCTGAAACAGTGAGAAAACATAAGGGAGGGTTCCAAGAGAGTTCTTGAGTGATCAAGGTGCGGTTTTGGTGATTTCTATCGCTAAAGTTTGCCCTCGTGCCTAGAAACGCGACCTCTACGCGTGGCAGCCATTTTCCCCTTCGATAAACCACGTTTGGAGCTAGTTTCAAAAGATAGGAATTGGTATTTCTTGGTGTTTATTCAAGATTTACACTTGGTTTACTAAGGTAACCATCTCGGGGCTCTTTTATGATCGTTTTTATGAAGTTCTACGAATGTTTCGTCAAGTTATGATTCTTTTGGGAAATCTGCCGATTTAAGCTTAATTATGAACTGTTTATAGGTGAGTATAAGCTGCGTATATATAGTGTTTGCGAAGCTTAGGATATAAGGAACAATTTCTGTGAAGGAACTACGGGCATTCGGACGTTCGTTGGAGGGTATTTTTGTCATTTTGGAGCTTCTTGGAGTGGTTCGAGCTTGGACATCGTCGTCCTAGCAGCTTGTCATCGGACGACAGGTAGGTTATGGTTTAAACTCCCTAGACTTAGCATATATCGGATAAAATTGTACTAGCTGGCATCCTTGGGTTGGATTATTAGGTTGGTACCACAGACCTTGACCGCTTTATTCATGTCCGCCTACTTTTGTTCCTCCGATGCTTGTAGTACTTGCCGATATGTTTTATTTACCCTTGTGGTCCTGTGAGGCCTTGTTGACTCTGGAACATAGAAGGTGGGATATTGGGAATGTCCGCGAGTCCCGGGCATAGAATTATCCTTCTAGGCTGGTTATGCTTGCTGAGTAGCTATGGGCCTGTGCAGGGTCGATAGGTTGATTGTGAGCTGCTGGGCAGCTATTGTGTTTGATCATACCATTTCCATGCATATAAAGAGGTTTTATCCATGTTTTACAATGGTTTTGACTTCGGGCCTACTGACACTATTTTCTAAACCTTGCATGGCTCCGGAGGCCCGTTTTTTATGGAAATGAATTGGAAATGGTTTGATTTAACTTGTGAATATTCTTGGGTAAAAGAAGGTAAAATTATGATTTATATATACGATTAACGCTAGAGTCGGCAGGGCCGGGGTGCTAGTTGAGTTTTCGTGCTACTTGTGATGATTTTAGCCTCGATCGGACCGAGCACCTGAGATGACTTTCTACTGTTTAGACCCGGTTATGTCGGGCACCCTTGGAGGGGTTTTTGAGATATTTTCCCACTACTTTAGTCCTGGACAGGGTCTGGGCATGCATATTCGAGACTGGGTCTCTATCTTAAACCCGGACTTGCTTCCGGATGACATGTTTTGATACTGAGATTTAGTATGGGTTCAGGGACCTCCATGGACCTTGCCATCCGGGCCTGGGGCTTCGGGCTGCATGTGCCGGAGGAAGGGTATACGGTTGAGTAGAGGTATACGGGCAGTGTCCTTCCATGGAACCTACCTGCTGGTCCGGATCGGCACCGGAGGAGGTACATACAGAGATACCATTTCACTTGAGATCTTCATGCATCATATCATTCATTGTTTGAGGCTCCACCCTTGTTTGTTGTTTGTTGATTGTACGCTCCGGTAGTATGGGATGCCGGAGGGTTCATTTTCACTTGTTTGTGTTTCTCGGTTGTATGGGCGGCCAGGGGACTATAGGTAGACTCTTGCTATTTACTTAAAGAATTCTTCCCTGTTATGGTTAAGTATGAAATTGGTTACTGCTAGACTGTTAGTTTCTGGATTTGAGATTGATATGATTAGTTGAGTTTGATTCTTATCTCTGAGCATGCCTATCATTACTCTTTCCCTCTTCCTCTTACACTTGAGGTTACCGGTATACCGCCCATTTCGTAAACTTATTATGTATACATTGTTATTGCAAGGACCCCAGGTGCGTTGTTTCTTACTTTCCCCTGTGCCTATGGTGTATATATTCGGCTTGCTGGCCTCACATGTGGTTCTGTTGATTTCCCTCTGGGCTAGTTCCTGTGTACCTTTCGTTGATTTCTGTGACTACTTGCTTCTATTTTGTCTGTTACTACGCTTTTATCTTTTATGTGCCTAGTCGGCCTATGATACCTACTGGGTACCTTATTCTTCGCATTTGGTGCTCACCCTACCCCCTGCATCTTTTGGTGCAGATCCTAGTGTGGGCCATCGGCGTTAGATCACTGTGATTCGTGCTTGGAGATCTGTTGGGGACTACTTCAGACTGAGGGTGAGCTCTTGGCGATCGGAGCTTAGCTTTAGTTTATCTTTTGCTTTATGTACATTACCATTCAGAGACATCTGTATATATTGTTTTGGATCGTTTGCACTCCATGTATATAGTTCTAGCTCTATACTATGATACCAGGTCTTGGGGTTTGGTTTAGTTTCCGCATATGTATATATATATTCCTGTTATCTATTCTCTTCATCTTGTTCCCTTACTTTTGCTTATTAAATTGTTCTTCCGCTTATTTGTTAGTAGTAGCCCATTACTAACTGTCCTGGGCTACGGGGATTGGTTCTCCTACTGGGGGGATTGTAGGAGTCATCATGACCGAGAAATCGGGTCGTGACATAGATGCCCCACAATCTCAAATCAATCCCCAAGTAAAGCTGCCTGGAGGGTATCCAGGTCAAAAACAGTAAGTCCAGTAGTTCTAGTTCACGGCCCTGCCTAGTCCAGCATCACCCCAGAGGCTGTAGTAAGTAAGTCTAGCACTCGACCCCATTGAGTCCTGTAGAAGTGGATCTAGTGATAAAATATCCTTTGAAACTCCCTTACCCCAAGAAGACCCATCAAAGCATTACCAAACCCCTTCTAGATCATTTTTACCAAAAATGGTCCCCACGGTCCATGCAAGGTTTAATAAAATAGTCGCAGTAGGCCCGAAACCAAAACCATAGTAAAAATCAAGAAGAAATCCCCTCTATCTATATGCATGGTGGATGGCATACACAATCACAACAGTGGCCCCCGGCCCACAAATAATATATCAGCCCTGCACAGGCTCTAATCGCTCTACAGCACAGATAGCCAGCATAATATCATGATAACGATGCCCGGGACTCATGGGCACCCCCAAATAACCCATCGTCTATGTTCCAGAGTCAACCAAGGCCACACAGGATCATAAGGGTGATAACATCAACTACTAAGAATACTACAAACGATGGAGGAAAGAAACGGGGAAAATCGTGGAAAAGCGGTCAGGGTCTGTGGTACCAACCTAATAACCCAACCCAAGGATGACATCTAGTACAATTTTATCTGATATATGCTAAGTCTAGGGAGATTAGACTGTAACCTACCTGTCGTCCGACGACAAGCTTCAGGAACAACAAAATCCAAGCTCGAATAGCTCCGAGAAACCCTGAACGATGATCAAACTATCAAAAACATAAATAATATGTTAAAACGAGTCTAACAATACCCATATCGCTACAACTATAGCCGGGTCAAAATTTGGGTCAAAAATGGACCCACGGGGCCCACAACCCGAAAACAGAAATGAGAAAGAGCACGATGATAACTACCCTCCAAGGTGCGCATGCTCAAATTTTTTAAGGTAACTTAGCCAAGAAATTGGTCCAAACCAGCAAGCCAACTAAAAGGAACAATGAAGAACCAAAAGAGAGAATTTGATGGAATAAAGCAGAGAAAACTTACCAATTATGATGGAGGGACGATCACAAGCAAGAATTAGGTAACCTGACACCAAGAATTGATCAGAAATCGAGTTTAGGCGAGTTTGGAGCTGTCAACAATAGAGAAAAGGGATTTTCAATTAAAGAGACGAAGTGGGGAAGCTTATATACTGCTAGGGGTCCTTCATCGCGATCGCGAAGGGACCCCTCGCAGTCGCGAGGACCACGCTAGCAAGACCATCGCAATTGCGAAGGCTAGCCACGCGGTCACAAAGAATGGGGAAGGAGGGACTTCATCGCGATCGCGATAGGCAATCACGTGATCGCGAAGAACATGGTGCCAGGCGCTTCATCGCGGTCTCAAAGGGTGAGGCTCGCGATCGCGATAAAGGCTTGATGCATGCACCTGCAACAAGAAAAAGTCTGCAACTTTTCAAAACTCGATGGGGAATTTCGGGCACAATCAGAAGCCGATATTCAAAAATCAATAATGTTAATAGAGTGGAAACGGCATTTCGGCCTCAACAGAATTGATGAAACTTCCATACGAGGTCATTTCAGAGAAATGTTGACTCAAGTCAACACTAAAGAATAGAAACCCAAGGGATCGAAATATGTCCGGCTCACTCGGAGCACGAACCAACCACCTTCCCAACCCAAACTCAATATTCTAGAGCTGATGGAATCGTCGTATTTCCAATCTGACATTCCGATCATCAAAAGTCACCCAAAGTTACACTTTCAACTCCAAATGGCCAAAAAATAGAGAAAGCAATACCAACCCACACCGAAAGTTCTCAGGCCTTAACTGAAGGTCCAACTAGACCAAACTCAACGTTCCGGAGCTAACGGAACTATCAGAATTCAATTCCGAACACGTTAGCTAAGAATGTTGACTAAAGTCAACAATATTCTAAGTTAAAGCTCTAAAACAGGAAAAAGGGAAAAATAACCAAACGAATGACCAGGGCACCGAACTACCAGTCTCAGCAAGCCATAAACATCTTGGTATCGCTACAGGAAAGCTCTAACAGTACAATAAATGCTCAAACGCGAAGATGACCGGAAGGGTCATCACAGAAATTGAATTGTGTATACACCGTTAAAAAGTACTTTAATCTGCGTATAAGACTCTATGCTAGAATGGCTTCTTACAAGTTTCAGGAAGTTGGATTGTTTTGGTATGTGCAATATGTAGTGCTGGATTTGTATGCTTGCACAAGTTTTCAAGTATTTGTTTTGCCATTTATATGCTATATGCTTGCAAATTTATGACTTTTTTTAATGTCTTGGTTATTTAAGGCTGCAGTTTTAAGATTTTATTACTTTTGATTATGTTTGCTCTAAAATTAAAATAAAAATAGTTGCTTGTTTAAATTTTAAAATCAAACAAATTAATTTGTGTGATCGAATCAAAAATCAAATAATACAAAGACGAATTGAACTGGACCTAGAATAGATCGAGTTTGGATGAGAATTTTGAAAAATCAAAATTTTAAATTTCAAACTGGCAATGGCCAAAATCAAACTGAATTGATTCATGCACAGGGCTATTTGATAGCATTTGTATAGGTTAAGACATGACTAAAGAGCTATATTACATAGATTTATTTCTTCTATAAATTAATAAAAGATCACTTTATTCTTTGATATTTTTCTAGCTTTGTCGAAAATTTTCTCAATAAGGCTCTCAAATATCTTCAGTGTTAATGGCTCCTCATAGCATTCATCAAGACCAGCTTCCATAAATTCTTTGCGATATTCTTTATTGTCATATTAAGTTATCATTTCCACAATCATATTAGTAATCCCCATTGATCGAAGCTTCTTTGTTGCCTATAAATGGAAGAAGAAGAAAAAAGTTCAGTTAAATGGTGTTAAAAATGGAAACATGGTTCGCACATAGATAAAAGTTATATTTTTTATATTTTTGAAAAATTATTAACGGGTGTGTGTCGGATTCTTCAAAATTATGTATTTTTTGAGGATTTAACATGAGTGCGATAATACTTTTGGAGGGTTCAAGCAACATAGGATTAAAAGTACGATCTAAAAGGAATATATATCAAATAAAAATTAGTTAGTGAAAGGACCAAAATGACATAGTTAGATAAATTAAAATTAGATATTAATTTACAAGGATACTGTCAATATTAGGCTAAGTTTTAAAATATTGTTATCTACAATTTTTACTAGCTTCTCTCACTTTATTCTATTACTAGTTTCTCTGCATGCACGTGTGTTGCACGTGTATGTTGAGCCACGTCATATGGCTTTGTAACATGGTATTCATATCATTTTAAAAAAATTGAGTAAAAAATTTTGCACAAAACTAAGAATAAATTATAAGTTAGACATTAATTACCTCGATACCATCCATCATAGGCATAACAAAGCTCACTAGGATTAAATCAAAACGCATTTGTGTTTTCTCATGAATATTAACTACCACAAATCCATTTCTCACTCCCAATATATCAACTCCACACTTTTAAAGACACAATATGTATAATGTCTGAGACATCTCACCATTAGCCACTATAAGTATGTTTAGTTTTGTACCCTCAACTTTCTCTTACCCTTCGAAGAGGAAGATGAAGAAGAAGCGTTCTAAGACATTTTCCTGGAAAAAAAAAAGAGAATTAATATATATGTATATGATACCAATTTTAACATGTACAATATATAGTATGGGATTAAATGGATATAATTTTATATTATTAGCAGGAAAAATTATATAATTATTGAATGAGAGAGTTAGTACATTTACCTTTCTCCTCTTGAGAACAAATACTTCATGCACGTTATAGTTGTAAACCCAATTGATGCTCATTTAAATAGGAGACTCATGAGAAATTTTCATTAATGAGATTTGCTGAAAATTGTTATTGAAAAATTGATAATAGCAAATTGAAATAAATAAAATTTGCTCAAATTTATTGTTGGAAAGTTGGAAAAAATAACTGGATAAATTTCATATTATAGCATTTAAGAGTTCTTTTTCCTCTTTCTAAAGAGGTATTGTTGAAGAAAAATACTTAAATTTCTTGAATACATTGAATTTTCAAATTTTCAACGATTGTAGACCTTATTTTATTAAAAAAACTAATTTTTTGCACGTGCTTTGCACGTGTACATCAAGTCAAGTTAAATATAACCAAAAAATATCCAATTTTGACGTACCACTCTTTACACGTAGTCAACAATGATTCAGACGCATCACTAATTAAATCATCTAAAACAAATAAATCACCTAAAGTAAAAACAACCACCCAAATTTTAAAAAACCCACCCTTACCTGACCCAAATCAAAGTAATGATGTGTGATGTAATACAATGATCAATGATCCTGCTAATATACACCTGATCCACCAGTAGCAGGCTGGAGTGAGACCCATGAGGGACTTGCAAAGTCCATATACCCTGTTCAAAACTATTTTTTCGGGTTACAGCCAGTATTTATTCTCGATATCATCAATAATCGATCATTTGGAATTATTTTCATTGACTTTCTCTCTCTCTCTCTCTCTCTCTCTCTCTCTCTCTCTCTCTCTCTCTCTCTCTCTCTAATATATATATATATATAATAATATATATATATATATATATATATATATATATATATATATATATATCAACCTGTTGTTTTTATAGTACCAAGCATGTGATTCATGAGAATGAATATGCATGCATGATCACAGTAATTAAGAAAACTTCAAATACAATATGTATATATGAATGTCTTTCATACCACAATAACGGTAGGCCACAAGCCTTCTCAAAGACTCCCTCTGTCCCAAAATAAGTGTCACCTAGCAAAAATCATGTTAAGAAATCACTAAATACAAAATATAGTTTACTAAACTATCCCTATTTAATAAATGTCTCTTGAAAATTAAACACTATTAAGAAGATGGAGTATAAGGGTATAGTTGGAATAACACACTAATTTTTATCTTGAATTCTTAAGGTGATACTTATTTTGAGATTTTTTCTAGGATGACCCTTATTTTAGAATGCATAGAATAATAGATTTTCCCTCAAAATAGTGCCCTTAGGCTTACATATCATCAACAAAGCATATTGCTTTCAACATCATGCCCATTTAGGCCAATAACTTCCTCAAAAAAGCATATTGCTTTCAAATAGAAGCCTTAAGGCAAATAACTTTCTCAAAAAAGAAGATTTTTGTCAAACAAAGCCCTTAGGCTAATAATTTTCTCAAATAAGAAGATTTATTTTAAGACAATTTCATTAAAATTAATAACTTTCTCAAATAAAAAGATCGCTTTCAAAGTTGTGTCCGTAGGCTATTAGTAAATCTCTTTTAAACATGTGCCGTAACATGTGCCCGAGGGACAGTTGAACTAGCGACTCATGAATGCTGCCGGGTTGGATGAGCCAATAACTCGTAGGCCAGTAATATAATTTTTCAAAAATAGTGCTCGTACGCCATCAACTCATCAAGGCATGATGTAATACAAGAAATTAGATTAATACACTACAAGTACATCTTTCAAGTCATATAGCATCTATCAGCTAGGTCTCAACCTATATTTCATAATAACAATTTATTTACCGACTCTCCAATCTCAACAATACGCCCAACCCATAATATGTTTTATACAATAAGTTTTCATCTAAGCCTAACAAAAAGAGTAAGTTGTAACCTACCTTTAAGACCAAGTAAACGCGCCACGAACACTCACACGATCACTTCTCCTTTTGAACCACCTCGAAAATCTCCCAATATATCAAAATCATACTCCACGTGAGTATACGAGTCTATTGATACCCAGATAAAAGTTCAGATCTAAAATCGAGTCAAAAAGTTACCTCGAGCCTCCTAGGTCAAAATTGGAATTTTATTTCAAAATCAGTTTATCCATAAGGTCCATCTTGTTTATGAAATTCCATCAAAACCTGGGTTCATATCGACCCTCAAATTATCAAAATACTATTTTAAAAACTTAGAGCAAAAATCCTCAATTCTAAATACCCAAACACGAATAAAGCTTAAAATTATAGATGGATTAAGAGAAAATACAAAAATAGTGGTTACAAACTAATCCCCTTTTGAAAATAATGAAAATGCACCAAACAAATTGTCTCAATCTGAGTTCTAGAACTCCAAAAATAGTAGGAAATAGTAAAAATCACAAAAGAATACTATTTTACATTTTTGGCATCGCTTGGCGTGATTGCACGGGATATGGAGCCCTCATGCCCGTGCGATCGCGCCCAGCCCGTGAGATAGTGCCTTACCCTTACCTACTCTCTTGTATGATGGCGCACAGGTCATGCAGTCTATGTCCACATATGGTCTGCCTGCTACGTGATAGAGCCCACTTGTCATGATCCAAATGACCGTGAATGACACCCATTCTTACCTCCCGATAGACGAACCAGGTGTTACCCCTCTAACCCAGCCTTAACCAATTTAGTTTTAGCAAAATGAAAATCAACAAAGAATAATTAGAGATCTCAAAACATAAGAAAATAAATATGTAGAGCTATCTATTACAACTTTCCAAGATTCGAAAGTCATCGTACAGGACATTAGCCAACAATGTCTAAGATACTGCAAAAATACTAATAAATGAAATAGTGTCTCAAAGATAGACATCTAGGAACTATGAAGATCCCTGACAGCCATGATATTGAGGTAGCTCACCCTTGACTCAATCAATCAAGAACTGCTAGATGCGAGGTTTTGTCGAACCCTTTGGAACACATCTGAACAAAAAAAAAGTGTAGGAGTAGCATCAGTACAAATACTATGAATATATGTCAGGAACAAATAAACATGCAGTATGTACAAAAACACATAATTAGATACTTAGAAACAAATATTCACCATAGCCAGGTAAATGAACCTCTGTTACAGACATATCAAGTGTAAAAAATCAAGGACATAAAGGTCACCATAACATAGACATATTAAGACATACAATTGTGCAAAAATAATGCAGTCACCACAACATTTATTCATGTCCATACAATCTCTCAGACATATAGTCTATATGTCTCATCGATCTCAATGTAATTATATCAAAACTCACTCAAAACATACATTTGTACACACATGCTAAAGGATTTTATTTTTGCCCAACTAGTCATGACCTGAAGGAGACAACCTAGGGCTCATATACCATACCAGAGTGGTACTCGCTCTATATCATGTAACTGCTCATCCATAAGCTCACGTCGGACTCAAGCCACTCAATACAATAGAATAGTATGTACATTCTTTATCGCTCTCAATGTATCTCAGTATGTTCTTATCTTAATCATCTCCCGGAATAATGTCGCAAGTACACAGTCAATAATGGTGCACTTCATAATCATAAGTCATTTAAGGACAAGCTTCAACAATGAAGCTTATTCATGCAAGCAATGTCAATCCAAATAAGTAATCACTTCAACAATCATATGTTTGTAGACAAACCAACATGTTTTCAAGCCAAACACATATCAGTGACAATATTAAATCTAACTCCATATAAAATCATAACCTACCTTAACTGAAGAATCCTGAATTGCAAGCTATTTTGCAAGAGCCTTGCCTTTCCTCAATGCCTCAAAACATTGAAAGTCAAGAATCAAACAAGTACAAGAGTAATTAATCATTTATTTTTCAAATTCAAGTCTTGGGGATTCAAACCCACGAAGTCAACCCTTATTTGAGGTATGTAACATTCTCCAAGGGTTAATTATCCATAAAATCACCTTACATTAATCACATTATCATCGTTCATGGAGTTTCTACTCTAATTTCCCTCTTTCTAGCCATTTTTATGCTTAAGCTCACATTTTTATGGAACTCAAGGTTCTCGTTAATCACTATTTATGTTTTATAATAACAATTACATGCTAGGAAGTATTTATCTACACCCTAGAAGCATTATAGATGATAATCACACCTACCCATAGGCTTTTCCATAATTTCACAGACCTAGGATTTCTACGATCATACACTCCCCAACGATTCTACAATGATAAATAATTGCTAAACAAATGAGTTAATGGAATAACTTACCTCAAACCAAGAGAATCAATCTAGCCTTGGTAAAATCGCCTTTTTAGAGCTCTAGAATGAGGTTTCGAAGTTTGTAAAATAAAAATCAAAAAAACTAACTTAAGCAGACATTCTGCCCTCGTAATCCGCTAAAGCGGTTGCTTTCTTACTACTGCGAGACCACTGTGGCAAGTCTTGGATCGTTATGGTGAGTCTAGTAGAATTGGCCAATCTCATTATGGCGGGAATCCGATGGCTACGACAGCCTTGATATAGTGGAATTCCTTCCACTGCAGCGGTCCCAAAAATAGAAACTCAGGATCTTTGCTCAAATGCTCCATTTCACAATACACTTTTTAAGCTTAAGACATCACAAAACTACCCCATTGCAGCAACCACTAAAATCACATATTATGAATTCACTTGTAGTCCCAGAACTTTCTACAGAGTTCTAGATTACTAGGTCAACCCTAACAGAACACGACAATATAAATAACTATTCTGTGAATCATAATTTACCATACATAGGCGCAACACACAATTTTAACTTCTAACCACCCCATCTTGAGATTTTATTAACTCAACTCACTAGAGAGAATTTTAACAGGGTACTTAGGCCCTAACTATACCATAATGACTGGGAGGGTCATTTCATCAGATACCAATTAAACAATTATTTGACCCCAAGTGGAAAAGAAGAGAAAAAAAGATACCTGATTCATTGAAAAGCTGGGGAAACTTGTTATGCATGTATGCCTCAGTCTCCCAAGTTGCCTCCATAATTGGATGGTTCTTCCACTATACCTTCATAATCTCAATCTCATTCGATCTCAACTTGCGGACCTCTCTATTAAGTATAGTTATACACCCAAATTAACCCTCATTTTAGAAGAATAAAGCAGTCGATGTTCAAATATAGAACCCAACTAAGGTTGGGGTCGATCCCACTGGGAATATGGTAGGAGTAGGGTCAACTATGTTTATTCGCACTCTTAGCCATTAATTTCCCTTGAAGAGAGGGTTTAAAGTAAAAGTAATATTTGTAATTTAGATTCGAACAAGTAACAAAGTGACAGTTTCAAGTATTGTAATCAATGAGAGAAGCAACCAGGGGTAGTGATCCCCATGAGATCATAACGTAGTAAGACGTTGTACTTAGTAATCTAGTTTGGTGCATTGCATGCAAGATCAGTAAGTTAGGTTCTCCTAAGCTGATGGTTGCCAAAATAGAAGAATATCACCATGCAACTTGGTCAGTCTACGGGTGTTTGCTTTTCTAACCCTTACCAGTGATCCCAGATTAGCTCTCCCCAGGAAAGTTCGAGCTAATTAGATGAGGGTTGGTAGCCTCAAATCTCTATTGTGTAATCCCATTTCCCATTTTTTACCCCTTTGGTCAAGCAAGTAGGAATAAGGCGTGTTCTAGCGTTTGCAAATGTTAATAAGCAATCAAAACGAGAGGAAAAACAATACATGCATGAACACCATCCTAGGATTACCAAGTATTTTGCCTACTGTGTTAATCCTTTATGGTTCCCACAACCCTAGTTGTGGATTTAGATACTAGTTGTAAAACGACAATCAGATTTAGATGAAGATATCATGATTATAACTTACAATAACAAGTAAAGAAAACCAGAATCTTAAGTTCTCAAAAACACTTCAATAATCATGAACAATGATCAAAATCTCACAAGCTGTGTTATGATGTCTCAATTATGTGTAACAATATGTAACTAGTATGTAACTTCTGAAATAAAACCTAAGGGACTGTATTTATAGACAAAACAGACCAAATCCTAACTGATCTAGGAGAGCTGGACACGGCAGTTCCGACAGGAAAACTCCACGGGCCGTCATGGATGCCACGGGCATTGTGGGTGCCCATCGGACTTTCTATTACTTTGTGTCTCATGCTCTCTACCTTGTTTCCATGGGCAAATTTGATGGGACATTATGGTTTCCACGCTCATCGTGGGTAGCTCGTTGGCTAAAAGCTCTTTTTCTCCATTACCTCTGGCTTATTTTGATGGGCTCTGCGATATCCCGTCATGGCTCTCACGGGCGTCATGGCTGCTCGTCAGTCTTGACATCTTCTTCTAAGCTTCACTGGTTCATTTCCACAGGCAAATATGATGGCTCGTGGCTACTCTAATGCCCATCCTAACTAAGTTGTGGGATGCGTTATGCCTTTAAGTCCCTCTGGTTCATCCTGACGCCTTCTCCCATAGGTCGTGGTGGATCCCACACCCGTAAGTCATGCCTTATTTCCCAGAAAACTGCAATTTTTTTGTCTTTTCAACACTTTTCCCTGCACATGTAACAAATGAACATCATATTTAACAAAATACACTTAAGAACTCCCAAAATCCTTAGTTTTAAGCGTCGAAAGTGCAGTGAAATCCTAGCACATCAACACCCTCAACTTAGAATGTTTGCTCGTCCTCAAGCAACAAATGAAAACAAGACTAAAACGACGCTTGAGTAAAAGAAAGCTAGGAACTACAGCAGCAATATGGTTTAAATCCTTTCAGTCCACAGAATCAGTACCCACTCCATATCAGTTCAAAACTAGTGCATATATACAAGTAATCAAGACAACGAAAACATATCCATGGATGACAACATGATATTCGTGAGCAAGATAGCATTCACAACAAACATTCATACCAATCAGTTAGTAATCACAGTCTACTCTAGTGCCCTTACAATAAAGAAGTCCTGCTCACACAGACTTTCATTCAATAAACAAGACTGGGAATACACTCGCTCTCTCAAAGAAATTCAAGTTCTACATGCACATTACTATAGGCTTGCCCTTATTTTCTATGCCTTGTCTTTCAAACAGTCAGATTAAGATTACTATAGGACTTTGCTTGGCTTGTAATGTAAGTTCAGGGATGGGAATGGTATATTTGGGTAATAGTGACTATGCCCTGACACTACAACTACAATTACTTCTTATTCTCCACTTTTCAAACTACAGTATTTTCCTCCCTTATCCTCTTGTTTTGTTTTCATTTCACTTTAATCAATCATCGGTGTGGCTTTTTATTTCACTTTTGCACTTTTTTCATCTTTTCATTCATTTTCTATTTTTTTTTCTTTTCTTTTTCTTGTCGAGCACACAAACCACACCCAGTATCTTCCCTTTTAATACTAACCCAATTTTTTCATATCCCAATCTTCCTACTTACCCTTACAGTAGCCACCCTCAACTTCGGCATTTAACCTGAGTTGAGGTACACAATGTCCAAGAAGGGACATGGACCAAAATAAAGGTTTATAGGAAACAGGGAAGATGAATAGGCTAACAACAAAAAGGATTAATTCAGGCTCAAATTCAGGGATCAAAGGGACTCATTTTTCATTTGGTAGGTCATTTAGATTAAGTGGACTTTATTTAAAAAGGGCCAATGATCATCTCCTAACCAAGCTATTCTACAACCACAGCAAGACTAACCAGGTAAGTTCTAGATTGACATATACAGTAAGAACAGATACAAAATAGCTCACTCACACATGGCACAGAGTTTAGACTATTGATTAGCTAACTATCAGTTCATGTATTAGCTTAAGCTACTTATCACATTTATATATATGCTGTCACTCGTAGATCTATCAAGGTCAGTCCTAACAACTTATTGCAAAAAAAATTGGAGGGGTCTCCATTTTCACAAAATTTTATCAAATAAGACCATAGGCTGCATTAAGCTCATACTTTTCTTCTACAAACACACATCCTATTCTACAGATGATGGTTCAACATAAATTAAAAATCCCTAGGGAAAGAACACAACAAGAAAATCCCAAGGATGCAGGTACCTTGTGGGTACCCTAATGGGTTGCCTCCCATGCAGCGCCTGATTTAATGTCGCGGCATGATGTGAGTGTTTTGGCTACTCAGAATTCACCAAAACACTCTACCAAAACTATACAGATGATGAAGCTGCCCATACCCCATCAAAAAAAAAAGCTATGCAATATCCCCAATGCACTAAAAATGAGTAAACAAGGGATGCAAGGCATATCTGTAACGCCTAAGCATTGTAATCATGTATAGCTGGGCCCACTGGATTGGTGCCCATATCTTTCTCACTAATAGAGGTTGTCTCAACAATCCTCTCAGCATCAATAGCTACCTGTGCAGCTTTATCAACCGTCTCTCCCACAATAGGGTCTAAAGAAGTTTCCTCTGTGATGCACACAACACCACTTCCCGAGCCACCAGTACCAATAGCATCAATACAGATTTGCTGGATGGCTAGGGACTTTTTGTGCACTCATGCTTCCTCTTTCTTTATCCTCTTTTTCTCAACTCTATCTTTCTTACACTTTAAAGATTTTAGGCTCAATGGGGCATCCTCGCCCTCATCTCAAACCTACTTATCTCTTCTCTTTCTCTTTTTTGTAGGCTCAGAAGGGATATTTGGTGCCTCTTTCTCCTTGTCGGCATCTTTCGAGCGGAGGTCGGGATGTGTATAGTCCTACAAGTTTATCATTGGTGTAAATGGTGCATGTTGCATAACTACTTAAGAGCCAGAATACATAGGCGGCAGGCTTACCTTTAGCTCATCCACATCCACCCAAAGTGTTGTTATCTACTCTTTCATCTTTGTGAGTTCCAATGCACCCATTTCATCTAACTTTTCATTGATCCTCTTTTCCATCAACTCTATTTGGCCATGCACATCAACAAATGGTACTATGGCTCTCTGTATATAGGCATCAATAATCGACTGGAACTATTCAGCAAATTTTTTCATCTGCTCCTGTAGCTGGATAGTGGTCTGAATAGTGTTGGAAAAATTCGATGGGTGAATTGCATAGACTGATGTAGGCTCTGGCAGTGGAGATGCAGCGGATGTAGTTAGAGCCACTAGAGTCTCCGAAATAGAGATGTCAACCCCGCGAGGAGTCAACACTTGAGTACTGCGGGGGCATCTTGAAGTTGAAGGTACAGTAGCTTCCTCCCTTACCGTTGGAGTCTCCTTATTTAGGCTACCCTTCAAGGTTGGTACGGCCATCATATAAGGTAGAATCTTCGAAGGGGGCACAAATACATCATGGATGGTGGTGGGTTCAGCTACTTCTGATGTGCCACCCAGACCCATTATTTTGCTATCATCTTTGGACCGCTCGGGATGATAGGTTCAGATGGCACGCTTTACACGATTAATACCCAAATACTTTGAGACACCAGCATCATCACATAGCTCGGTCAGGAGGCATGAGAATTGATATGAGGAGCTAATCTTCGTGACTCTATCCCAGATCTCCTCAGCTATGATTTTCCCAATATTTAGCTTATATTTGGATAGCAAGCTAGAAACTAGGACACCCCTTTCAATAGTCAGTTGATTATCTTCACCTGTCGGCATAAGCCAGAATCGCATGATAGCCGACCAGAATTTGGCCTCAAATGACAGAGAAGCCTTTTTGATTTGTGGCTTATCCTGGTGGAGCCACTTTGGTATTTTGGTCATTGTAAGATGCTTGGCCAACCACTTTATCCGGTCAGTGTTATTTTTTATCTGATAGTCATATTCTGAAGTGTTAGCATCAGTAGCTTTTTCAGACCTCGACTGTGAACTATTTTCATAACCAGACTCGATCTCCTTACCACTGGAAACCAGAATAACTGACTCATGTGCTCCATTTTCCGGTGTAGGAGTGGCATCGCTCTCTTCATCCAAACCAGCTGATCCAGAAGATGACTCTTCCCCTTCTTCAGACAGGGGGAAAGTGTGCTCGGATGCTTACTCCTGCTCAGGTGCATCACCTCCCTCCTCTTCAGGCTGGGAAGAAGATGAGACCACCAGCTTTCTCTTTGTTATCCGGACGAGGGGGTGTTGTATGTATCATACCTCTCACCCTTTGAATTGGTGGATTGATCCTTTAGGCTAGTAGAGATGGACTTTTCTTTTGCTTTCCATGGTCCCCCTCATCGTAATGGAGTAGGTGGTGCCATATAGTACCTGCAGGTGAATAATGTTAGTAAACCAAACCAAAACTTAAAATAGAAAAAAAATACACTTAGAAAAATTTACAGTTTTTCTAGCCTCTCACGAGCGTGGGACGTATGACGTCCCATGGGAAAGGGTGCTGGAATAAAGCAGTGAAGTTTTAAGGAACTTTTGTACTCCCACGATGGTCTACCATGTTCTTGGGAGGTGCAACATCCCATCGGGGTCAGGCGTCAAAATGGGACAGTGGCCTTCTCAGGACTTGTTCCATTCCCAAACCTAACTCCAACGCCCGTCGTGTCTCCAACGTCCCATTGGACTTGCCTGTGGGATCAATGCAATCAGCCTTTCTCCTCTGTGATCCATACCCCATTGTTTCAACATACTTTCACACTCCCAATTTCAAGCATATTATTCCCGTCTCCCTAAATCATCCTCATTGATTAACAATAACAAATCAACAACCCTAGTTTTTTAGAATAAAACGACAATAACACATACACATAAGCACTTTCATTGTCTAGGGTTCATTATACATGATATTTCACACACATATAAACCTATGGACATCATCAATTCAACATAAATTTGTGATCAACATTGAAATTTAAAAGCTCGCTTACTATGTGTGTAGAATTTGTTGAACCCTTTGAATGACTTGTACAGAAAGTGTGTGTGAAGTTCCTTGTGATGTTGAACTATGAGTGGAAAACTTTTAAAGGGGGGAGATTTGCTTGTTAATGGGATTTAATAGAAGGGAGATAATTTTAGGAGTGGATTGTGGGGGGTGTATGTGAGAAGTGGGAGAGAATTGAGAGAAGAGGGAGTTTGAATGTGTTTGACCTCAACTGAATGAGGTCAAATCCTTCTTAAACGCGGGTAAAGGGGAAAGGGAAACCAAGTCGGGTCAGGTTGGATAAAATATAAAAGTTAAAAAATTATTGACCCATACACCGACCCAGATGATAGGCTATCGTGATGTCCCATTGGGATCCACTTACCTGGGCATCAGAGGCCCAATACCCACAGCCATCTGGATTATGACATCCCATCATGTCGGGACGTGGGGATAGTCCTGTGGCTTTTCTTGTGCTTCCTTAGCTTTCATGCCCATTTCCCACACCCGTCGGATCTGCGACGGCCCATCGTGGCTGGACTTGGGAATGGGAAAGTGAAATTTTCCTTGATTTTCCATCAGGCACTCATCACAGTTGCCCATGGGGGGTCCTTTTTCTGCAAATTTTCTCTTACTCATCCTTAACAACTCCTGCACACTTAAACAAACATTAGTTCATGGGTTGCCTCCCATGCAACGCCTGATTTAACATCACGGCATGACACAGGTCACTTGACTACTCAGACATCATCAAGTTCCCTTCATGGGTTACCTCTCATGCAGTGCCTGATTTACTCGCGGCACGATGCAAATATCCTTGATGGATGGAAGAACCTCTCTAGAAACTGATTTCTCAGTTCAAGCCATGTGAATATTGAAGCGTCGGGTAGTTCCACAAGCCAAAGTGTTGCTTCTCCAGTCAAAGAAAATGCAAAGAGCCGCAATCTTATAGCATCTTGATCTACCCCTGGAAGGTTGTAAGCCTTGCAGATTCCCGTAAAGCTTTTCAAGTGCAAGTTTGCATCATCAGTGGGCTTGCCAGCAAATAATCCCTTCAGGTTCAGCAGCTGAATTATAGTGCTCATAATATCAAACTTTGTACCATTGGAAAACGGTGGCAATACTATGGTTCCAGTTGTCCCTGTATCATCATCATCAATATTGTACCGAGGGACATGTCAGGGTTACTGCATCTGTCGGCCTCTATTCCCTCTTGGTGTAACTAGATCTTGAGGTATATTGTGTCAGGCTACCTCGTCTCTCACAGCTTGAGTGTTTAGTGCAGCCTGACAAGCATCTTCTTTTCTAGCTTGACATGCAGCTTCTTGTCTAGCTTGACGTGCTTGCTCAGCTTGAGCATTATGTTGAGCCAGTGCTTCTGCAGCTTGCGCATCTTGTGCAATTTGAGCATCTTCCACAGCCTTTTGCCTCTGCTGTTCTTCAGCCAACATCTGTGTTGTGGCCTGTTCAGGTGTCTCAAAAACTCCCTCCTTAACCATGTTTCTCAGAGTTCGTGGGAGTTCGGGATCGAATGGAATCAGGGGATTGCCTTGACTCCTTTTACTGGGCATGCATAATTGTGCAGCCTGTGGAACAAAAACAAAAATAACAGAAAAAGTAAAATCAGGAAATAAAGACTAATAGTGAAATAAACACTATCTCTCTTAATCCTAAACTGTATTCCCCGGCAACGGCGCCAAAATTTAATACGCCCAAATTACACCTCCTTTTAGAAGCATAAAGCAATTGATGTGCAAATATAGAACCCAACTAAGGTTCGGGTCGATCCCACATGGAATATGGTAGGACTAGGGTCAACTATGTTTATTCGCGCTCTTAGCCATTTTTTTCCCTCGAAGGGGGGTTTAAAGTAAAAGTAATATTTGTAATTTTAGTTTGAACAAGTAACAAAGTGATTGTTTCAAGTATTGTAATCAATGAGAGAAGTGACTAAGGTAGTGATCCCCATGAGATCATAACATAGTATGGCGTTGTACTTAGTAATCTAGTTTGGTGCTATGCATGCAAGATCAGTAAGTTAGTTCTCCTAAGCAGATGGTTGCCAAATAGAACAATATCACCACGCAACTTGGTCGGTCTATGGGTGTTTGCTTTTCTAACCCTTACCAGTGATCCTAGATTAGCTCTCCCCAGGAAAGTTTGAGTTAATTAGATAAGGGTTGGTAGCCTCAAATCTCCATTGTGTAATCTCCTTTCCCATTCGTTACCCTTTTGGTCAAGCAAGTAGGAATAAGGCAAGTTCTAACGTTTGCAACCGTTAAAAAGCAATCAAAATAAGAGGAAGAACAGTACATGTATGAACATCGTTCTAGGATTACCAAGTACTTTTCCTACTGTGTTAATCCTTCATGGTTCCCACAACCCTAGTTATGGATTTAACTTCTCATAGTTGTAAGAAGACAATCATAATTAGATGAAGAGATCATTATTATAACTTACAATAACAAGTAAAGAAAACCAAAATCTTGAATTCTCAAGAACACTTCAATAATCACAAACAATGATCAAAATCTCACAAGCTGTGTTGTCATGACTCAATTATTCGTAACAATATGTAACTAGTATGTAACTTCCAAAATAAAACCTAAGGAAATGTATTTATAGACAAAATAAACCAAATCCTAACTGATCTAGGAGAGCTAGACGCGGCAATTTCGATGGGGAAACTCCATAGGCCATCGTGGATGCCACGGACATGATGGGTGCCCGTCAGAATTTCTATTACTTTGTATCTCAGGCTCTCTGCCTTGTTTCCACGGGAAAATATGACGGCCTGTGGCTGCTCCGACGCCCGTCCCAACTAAGTCGTGGGATGGTTTTGCCTTTAATTCCCTTTGGTTTATCCTGACGCCTTCTCCCACGGGCCGTGATGGATCTCACGCTCGTGGGCATGCCTTTTTGCCTAGAAAACTGCTACTTTTTAGTCTTTTTGTCTTTTCAACACTTTTTCCTGCACATGTAATAAACGAACATCATATTTAACAAAATAAACTTAAGAACTCCCAAAATCCTTAGTTTTAAGCGTCAAAACTGTCGTGAAATCCTGGCACATCACATAACCACTGGTTCCTCCTCATAGGACATATTCTTATCAAATAAGACCAAATTCCAATGAATTATATAATTCCCATCACCATGATATTTCTTTAACATGGACACATAAAACACTGAATGAACTCCATAAAAACCTGAAGGCAAAGCAAATTCATACGCTACCTCCCAAACATACTTTAAAACCTCAAATGGGCCGATAAACCTAGGACTGAGCTTTCCTCTCTTACCAAACCTCATCAAATGCTACATGGATGAAACCTTGAGCTACACTTATTCCTTTTTCATGAATTCCATGTCCCTGACTTTTCAGTTAGCATACTCTTTCTTCCTACTCTGGGCAGCTAAGAGTTTCTCCTGAATGAACTTTACTTTCTCTAACGTTTCCCTCAACAATTCAATGCCCCATGGTCTCACCTTAAATGCATCAAACCAACCAATAGAAGACCTACACCTTTTCCTATACAAGGCTTCGAATGGATCCATATTGATACTTGAGCGATAGATATTATTATATGCAAATTTAACCAATGGCAAGAACTGGTCACAATGACCGCCAAAGTCTATCACACACGCGCAAAGCATATCTTTATCAACACAAATCATTCTCACACTATCCATCCATTTGAGGGTGAAAAGTTGTACTAAGGTCCAACTAAGTACCCAACTCGAATTGCAATGTTCTTTAGAAGTTAGAAGTAAACTGAGTACCTCTATCTGAGATAATGGAAACTAGAACTCCATGGAATCGAACCACCTCACGGATATATATCCTGGCTAACTTCTCTATATTATAAGTCATTTGCACTAGAATAAAGTGTGTAGACTTAGTTAACCAATACACGATTACCCACACATAATTGAATTTACCTAAGGTCTTTGGAAGACCCACAACAAAGTTCATTGCTATACTCTCCCACTTCTATTCAGGAATGGGCATTCTTTCAAGTGACCCTCCAGGTCTCTAGTGCTCATATTTAACCTGCTGACAATGTGGACACTTGACTACAAAGTCAACAATATCACACTTCATTCTGCCCCACCAGTAATGCTGCCTCATATAATGATACATCTTGAAGGTGCCCAGATGTATAGAGTACTTCGAACTATGAGCCTCTACAAGAATAGTCTTAATCAAATCATTAATACGGGAAACACATACACGCCCCTTAATTCTCAAGACTCCCTCATCATCAATCATGGTCTCCTTGGCCTTTCCCTGCAATACCTTATCATGAATCTTGCCCAACTTAGCATTTTTAAACTGCTTAGCCTTAATATCCTCTAGAAAAGAGGACCTTGCCTCAACACACGCCAAATTCCACCAGACTAAGTCAAATCAAGCCTTATAAAGATGTTAGCCAGAGTTTGAACCTCTCTAGCCAACAGATGCTTTGTAGCCTCTAAACTATCCAGGCTACCCATACTCTCAGGCTTTCTGCTCAACACATCTGCCACAATATTCGCCATACCCGGATGGTACAAGATAGTAATATTGTAGTCCTTGAGAAGCTCCATCTATCGATGTTGTCTCAAATTCAAGTCCCTCTGCATAAACACATGTTGTAGACTGTGGTGATCAGTGAATACCTCACAATGCATACCATAAAGATAATGCTCCAAATTTTAAGAGCAAACACCACCGCTGCCAACTCTAAGTAATGTGCATGATAGTTCTTCTCATGCACCTACAGCTACCTAGAAGCATAATTAATGACCTTTTATCCTGCATTGAGATAGCACCCAAACTAGAATGTGAAGCATCACAATAAATAATAAAGTCCTTACCCTCCACAGGCAGAGTAAGGATAGGAGTTATAGTCAATAAGGTCTTGAGCTTTTGGAAGCTCTCTTCACATTCATCTGACCACTGAAATGGCACATCTTTCTGAGTTAGTAGAGTAAGCTGGGAAGCAATTGAAGAAAACCTATTTACGAACCAGCGATAATAATTAGCCAACCCCACAAAGCTACAAATCTCAGTCACTGAGGCAATCCAAGTGCAACTTTTCACTGCCTCTACTTTCTGTGGATCAACCATGATTCCCTCTTTTGATTCTACATGCCAAAAAGGATACAGAAGACAACCAAAACTGACACTTAGAAAATTTTGCAAACAACTGCTTCTCTTTCAACAATTCCAACATAATTCTCGAATGAGCCTCATGCTCCTCGTTACTCTTTGAATAAACTAAGATGTCATCAATAAATATAATAAACAAAAGAATCCAAGAATGGCTTAAAGATTTCATTCATCAAACTCATAAAAGCAGTTGTGGCATTAGTAAGCCCAAAACACATCACCAGGAATTCATAATGCTTATGCATGTTCTGAAAAGCAGTCTTAGGTATATCTTCAGCCCAAAACTTCAAATGATGATATCTAGACCTCAAGTCAATCTTGGAGAAGACTGACACACCCTAAAGCTGATCAAATAAATCCTCTATGTGAGGAAGAAGGCAATTATTCTGAATAGTGACCTTGTTCAGCTAATGGTAATCAATGCACATACGCATACTCCCATCTTTATTTTTCACAAACAACATAGGAGAACCCTAAAGGGAGGCACTCGATGAGTGAACCCTTTACTAAGCAAGTCCGTCCACCAAACCTTCAGTTCCCTCAACTTAGTTCGTTCCATCCTATATGGAGGGAAATAGGATGGGTATCAAGCTCTAAATCAATGCAAAAATCGATATTATGGTCTAGTGGCATGCCAGGTAAGTCCATAAGAAACACCTCTAAAAAAGTCACAGACCACAAGATCTGACCCTACAGATGGAATGTCAGTACTAATGTCCTAAAGATGTGCAAAAAATGTCAAACACCCCCTCTCAATCAACTTTTTAGCTCGAATATAAGATATGACATTTAGGGACAGGGCTACAACCACCCTTCCACTCAAGTCTTGACATCCTCAGAATCTTCATAGTCACAGTCTTAGCATTACATTCTAGAATAACATGATATGGGACAACCAACTTATCCCTAGAATAATGTCAAGGTCTACCATGTCCAGAACCACTAAGTCTACCCAAGTCTTATATCCCATAAATGTAGTAGGACAAGCACGGGAGAGCTTATCTACTATCACAGGATCACCAACATGAGCAGACACATGAACAGGAACATCAAGTAAATCACAGGTCATATCCAATCCCACAGCAAATAAGTACACATATAAGAAAATATAGATCCTGGATCAAATAAGGTCATAGCCATCCGATCACAGACTTGAATAGTACCTATGATAACTGCATCGGATGCATCTACCTCGGGTCTGCCTAGAAAAGCATATTAATGATTTTGACCTCCTGACTACTACCGCCCCTTCTGGGCTGAGTACCACATCTACCAGTATATCTATTGGACCAATTGGGTTGGGTACCACCTCTACCAGCCATCTAAACTCCACGTGCACCCTAAGGGCAATCCTTACTATATGCACCACCTTTATTACCTGCGGGAGCTAGAGCTCGAGGAGCCTGATGCTGAGCTGATTGACCAGACTGTCTAAATTAAAGCTGATAAAGTAATGTAACCACTAAAATCTATAGAGGGTTGACTGGCCCCTGACGGACCCCGAACTAATATCTGCATAGCTAACCAAATGATACATCCAGAATACCCTTGAGAAACTAGACCCTTTGAGAATGAGACATTGTAGCCACCACCCTTTTAGGTCTTCTTCTTAATCGACTTAGCATAACCCTCCTGTTTCACACCCTCAACATTCCTGACATGTTCCCCCACTTCCTGAAAAGTCTTCTCATAAGACACTAACTAAAGTGTTGATAACTGAAGTCCAGTATTCAACCCTTTAACAAACCTGTGAATTCGCTCCTCTTCTGTATGTAACAACTGCAGTGAATACCTGGGGAGTGAGTGAAATTTGACCTCATAAGCCACAACCGAAGAATCTCCCTTCTCAATATTGGTAAACTTAGCCTACCTCTGATCTCTCAAAGTACAAGGAACGTACTTCTATAGAAAGACGGTATAGAACTGCATCCAGGTCAATAGAGGTGACCCACTTGGTCTGCACTACACATACACTCTCCACACTAACTTTGCATCCCCATCAGTTAATAAGTAACAAACTCCACCTTGTACCTCTCTACTGCCCCCATTTTATGGAGCCTCTCATGACAATCCATAATAAACTTATAAGCATCTTCTGCCTCAACGCTATAGAAAATTGAAGGCTTCATTTAAGTGAACCTCCAAAATAAGTCATGCTCTTATCTGGTTATCACTAGCCTAGTCACTGATTATGGAAATATCCCTACTTCAGAAGCCTCGTCCGTTCATGAAGCCACAGCAGCACGCTGAACTCCCTGATTCAAACTGTAGGAACTGTGGGTGCTACCCCAGTCCCTGCCAAACCACCCAAAAATGTCAAAACCTATTGTATCACACCTGAAGAGACCAGAGCAGGCGTAACACCTCCCTGTACTGGTGTCGTCGCATCTTTTGATGTCAATCCAGTGAGATCCTCATTCCCGATGAGATCCTATGCAGGTGCGGGGAACTCAGACCTACCGACCTCCCTCCTCTCAATCTTTCTCTACCAAGAACTTCAGCCCCAATAGCCATCTCGGGTACCTCTACTCGTGTCTCTGTTGCGTGTGTCCTAACTATCTATGAGAGAAAAGAATAAACAGGCCAGATACCAATAAGGATCACCAGATACTAATTGTAGTCAAGTAATACCATGAAGGAAAGAAGAGATTAAGTTTTCCTAATAGCATATAGCCTCCTGAAGAAAAGTACAGACTTCTTTGTATCATTCCGCAAGATTCTACTAGACATGTCCTTGTACGATGAGATCGTTGAACCTAGGGATTTGATACCAAGTTTTTAACGATCCAAATAGTCGTGAGGGGCACCCACACTAACTCCTCAGTGGGCAAACCAAATATTACCCTCTAACCCAACCTTAACCAATTCAGTTTTAGTAAAATAACAATTATTAAGGCATAATTAGAGATTTCAAAACTTCAGAAAATAAATATGTGGAATATTCTATTACAACTTCCCAAGATCCAAAAGTCATCGTACAGGACACTAGCAAACAATGAATAAGAATACTCAAAAAATATATATAAATAAAATAGTGTCTAAGAGATAAACATCTAGGAACTATGAAGATTTATGGCAACCATGAAATGGAAGTAGCTCACCCTTAAATCGATCAGCCAAGAATCGCTAGATGCAAGGTCTTGTAAAAGCCTCTACAACACATTTTGCACTCAAAAAAAGAAGTGTAGGAGTAGCATCAACACAAATACTATGTACTGGTAGGTATCATAGGCCGATAAAACATAGTAACAAATATATGTCAGGAACAAATAAACATGAAACATGTATAACAACACATAATCAGATACTTGGAAACAAATAGTTATCACAGCCAGATAAATGAACGTAAGTTACGGACATATCAAGTGTCAATAGTTAAGGACATAAAAGTCACCATAACACAGACATATTAAGTCATACAATTTTGCAAATATAATGCAGTCAGCACAACATGAATTCATGCCCATACAATCTCTCAAATATATAGTCTTTGTGTCTCATCAGTCTCAATGTAATCATATAAGAACTCACTCAAAATACTCATATTAACATATGCTAAAGGCTCTTATTTCTGCCTAACTAGTCATGACCTGCAGGGGACAACCTAGGGTCCACGTACCATACTAGCGTCGTAACCTCTCCACATCATATAACCACTTGTCAATAAGCTCACATCGGACTCGATCCACTCAACATAATAGAATAGTATGTATATTCTTTAACGCTCTAAAAATATCTCAGTATATTCTCATCTTAATCATCTCTCAGGATAATGTCACAAGTACATAGTCAATAATGGTGCACTTCATAATCATAAGTCATTTAAAGATAGGCTTCAACAGTTAAGCTTATTCATGCAAGCAATGTCAAGCCAAACAAGTAATCACTTCAATAATCATGTCCAAATACCAACCAACATGCTATCAATCCAAACACATATAAGGGACTATATTAAGTCTAACTCCACCTAAAACCATAACCTACCTCAACTGAAGAATCCTGAATCGCAAGCTACTTTGTAAGAGCCTTGCCTTTTCTCAATGCCTTAGAATGTTCCAAGTCTAGAATCAAACAAGTACAAGAGTAATTAATCATTTACTTTTCAAATTCAAGTCTTGGGAATTCAAACCCACTAACTTAACCCTTATTCGAGGTCTGTAGCATTTTCCAAGGGTCAATTATTAATAAACTCGCCTTATATTAATCACATTATCATCGTTCATAGAGTTTCTACTCCAATTTCCCCCTTTCTAGCTATTTTTATGCTAAAGGTCACATTTTTCTGCAACTCAAGGTTCCCATTCATCACTTTTAATGTTTTAAAACAACAACTACATGCTAGTAAGTGTGTATTTACACCCTACAAGCATTATAGATGATAATCACACCTACTCACAGGCTTTCCCAAAATTCACAGACCTAGGGTTCTAAGTCATTAGTTCCACCATCATACATTCCCCAATGATTCTACAATGATAAATGATTGCTAAAGGAAGGGGTTAATGGAATAACTTACCTCAAACTAAGAGAATCACCCTAGCCTTGGGAAAATTGCCTTCTTGGAGATCTAGAACAAGGTTTTGTAGCTTATGAAATTAAACTCAGAAAAACTAACTTAAGTAGACATTTTTTTCCCGTAATCTGTTGCAGCAGCTGCTTTCTCGCTATAGTGAGACTATTGTGGTGAGCTTCGGATTGCTATGGCGAGCCCTAGTAGAATTGGCCAGCCTCGCTATGGAAGGACTTTGACCACTATGGAGGTCTCGCTATAGCAGAATTCCTTCCGCTATAGAGGTCCCTAAAACAAAAACTCGAGAACTCAGCTCAAATACTCCATTTCACAATACACTTTTCAAGCTTAAGACATCACGAAACTACCCTATTGTGGCAGCCACTAAAATCACATACTATGAATTCTCTCGCAGTCCCAAAACTTTTATAGAGGTCTAGATAATTAGGTCACCCCCTAAGGAAACATGATAACATAAATAACGATTTTGTGAATCATAATTCATCACACATAGGCACAATATACGATTTCAGCCTCAAACCCCATCTTGATATTTTATTAACTAAACTCACTAGGAGGGGATTCTAACATGGTACTTAGTCCCTAACCATACCATAACAAGTGGGAGAATCGTTACAGCACTCTACATCGATGGCGCTGTCCACAAGCTTCCTTCGACATGATTGCACTTCTATAGAGCGATCGCGCTCGCACTAGATAGCAATAATTTTTGGTTTCTCCCAAACTTGGTTTAATCACTCAAAACTCATTCAGGACCCTTCTCTCCCCCCCCCCCCGGCATAATTCACTAGTGTAAATTAGTCGTAAAAAATGTTCTGAACCTATTCAAATCATCAAATCGTCATTTTAGGTCATCTTAACAAAATATTGACTGTGGTCAACTCAAACTTTAGAAGACTAGTAATCAACTCAATGACCCAAATCACTTCTGAATGCCTCAAGACCCATGCAAAACATCCAACCCAGTTAAAAATCACCCACCAAACCTAACCGAGCTGTCAAAACTCAAATCCAACATTGTTAGCTCAAAATGTTGAATTTGATCAAACTTTCAAAACTAAGAGTCTTCTCCAAAACACATTTGATCACTTGGGGAATTGAGTCACTAGTGTCCGCAAGTCACAGACAATTAAAAGAAGCTATGGGGAGGGTCATTTAGGGGAAAAGAGGCAAAAATCATAAAACAATAATTAGGATCGTTACAATTTTTAAGATGAAGAACAAGCTAAAAGCAAATATGCGAAGCAACTGAAAGTAGTTCACAAATTAAAACAATGAAAGAACTAGAAATTCCCTAAGTAGTTCAAGTGAATTCCGATTTTTTATTTATTCTTACATGTGAAATTCTAGCATATTGAATTATCCCTCCACCACTTCCTCGCCAAACCATCGAGCTAAAAGGAAAATAATCTACCCCATGGGAATCCACTAAGCTGATGTTATGCAACCTCTCTTGGAAACAGGTAAGAAACTCGTGTGCATCCTCTCCTGGGGCGCTTGTAAATCTCGGAGGTTCCAATATAAGAAATTGAACCAGCGTCTTCTGCTCCTCAAGAGTCATGATTGGTTGGGCTGCCACTGGAGGAGCAACTAACTGAGTAGGTGGTACCTCGATATGGGGAGTCACAGCAGTAGGCTACACTCCTGCACCCTGAATACCCTGGGCCGCTCCCTGAGCTGAAGTCTACAACGTGCCTCCCGAGGCACTCAATAACTGAGTTATAACTGCCTGAAGTGCCGACGAAGCTGCAGGCCGAGTGGAGGCTGGGATGCCCCTACCCAATCGGCTGTTGAGGTGGTAGATCCTCTACAACTAACTCTAGAGCAATCTCAGGCTCCTGATCATAATCTAGCTTTGGTGATGTCTCTCTGTCCTAGAATCGAGTTGGTGTTGCAGCTTGAGCCCAACCTCAATCTCGGTGTTAACCTATACCTTTGCCCCTATCTAGGGCCCTAGCTACTGGCGTGGAGGCCTCGCTCGCGGCCATTGTAGCCCTCGTCCTAACCATCAGAGAAAAAATAAAGCAAACAACATTTAGAAGTTGATAGAAGTCAAGAACACACGATAGAGAATCAAAAAGCTGGGATCTTCCTAAGAATGAATTGTATCCTCTCGAAGATAGGATAGGGATGCCATCATACTGATCTGCGAGACTGTACAAGACACTTGCTTTTGTGCCAACGACACCAGTGAACCTAGGCTCTGATACCAAACTATCACGACCGGATTTCTTAGGTCATGATGGCACCTACTAAACCCACCGGTAGGTAAGCCGAACACCCTTAGCCCGGAATGATAGATAACAGGCTAATAAGAGAATAAAGAAAATACAGAAAGTAATACCAAACAACAGAAAAATAGCATAAACAAGTAGATATAGAAAGAGGAAGGAGAGCAGAAATATACAAAAGAATCCCCCAAGACCTGGTATCAGCCAGTACAAGAGCTACTACAACATAAGGAGTACTAGATAAGCGTAAATATATACACATCAGTCTCCGAAATACAAAAGAAGACTAATCTCAACGTAGATGGAGATGGATCAACTCTGGATGCCAAAAGCTCACCCTGAGTCTCCGAATTCGCAACTCAGCACAAAGACAACGCCAGCGGTGATAACTCATGCTAGGGTCTGCATCAGGGAAAAAGATGCAGAAGTATAGTATGAGTGACAAAACACGCGGTACCCAGTAGGCATCATAGGCCGACTGAGCTCAAATAAGATAAAAGTATAATAAAGTGCGAATAGACTAAAAGGGTAAGAAAAGTGGGGTCAGAAAATGAATAACAGGTCATAACTAGATGCCACAGGGTAGTAAAAGTAATAAATTCACAAAGCATAAAATAAGTAGAGTAAAACAAAGTAAAGCGGCCTATCTATAACCTAGTCGAACCCCCATTAGCTTGGAAGGCACACACAATAGCAAATAATAACCCGATCAGACCCCTATAAGCCCAACGGATGCGAACAAGTAAATCACCAATTACCGACCAATCTTAAACCAGGAAGTGAACACGAAGAATGTCATAGGTACCAAAGGAGGTGATGAATGCCAGACTCGAACCAGACTTCAAGATATAATTTAGAAAAAGCAAACGGCCAGACTCGAACCGGGGTTTTATTTAGTAAATATTCAAGACCCAAACTCGAACCAGATATTTATTTAGTAAAACTATGGCCTGACTCAAATCGGAGATATAATAGTAAATATGAATGCCAGACTCGAACCGAAGATGACATGATAAGTAAGAATGCCCCGACTCGAACTGGAGATCTAATTAGTAAATATGCGAGTCCGGACTTGAATCGGGACTATAATAAGTTATTTTTCCTTCAAGAAAGAAAAAACCATTTAAATATTCCAGAATCCCACCTTTATGCCAAAAACAATATTTTATGCCAGTTTACCAATACGTCATGATGAAACAAATGATAACACAAGTCATAAGATGGAAACTAAGTCAATAAGCACAACCAAATCCGACAAAATCTAACCAATTCAAGTGATAATATCCAAGGTCCAAATAGTAAGAAACAATCCAGAACTACTAGAGATACAATGCAAAAATCGGTAAGCCAGCTACAAGCTCCCAAGGCGCTCCACCAAGGCAAGCAACTACCCGAGACTTAAGCTAAGGATTCCAACCCCAATTCTATACTAAAGCACCCAAATCGTATATAAGGATCATACACGCTTACATAATTGTATCCAAACCACAGAATCCCACCAACAATTAGCACAGTATCATACAATTACCTTACACAAGCTAGTTTAGAAGTAGGTAAGTCGTAACCTACCTGGAAGTCGAACACACGCGCTCACAACCCCTAGTCTGGAGCTTTTTCTTTCCGGAAAGCCTCCGACTGCTGCCATATTATCATAATAATGATCAACGCGATAAAATATGGACAATGATAACCATATTATAAATTTACAATTTGGATCAAAATCGAGTGAAAAACCACCCATGGGACCCGCATGCGAATTTCAAAAATTAAATAGGGGATTATGTCCCTCGTGGGACAAGAATTATATGCCCAAAATATTGAGCAATTATAGCTCCAAAAATGTGCTAAAACAGCCCCCAAACTCAAGAGGAATAAAAAAGAGAATTTAACGCAAAAAGGGCCAAAAAACTTATGATATAACAACGGAACATGATCATGGATGAGGAATAAATAGCCCCAAGCTTTACTTATGCTACCACACTGATTTTTGAGCTTTAAGCTCTTCAACAATGATGAATTACGGATAAAAAGGATTAAAAATGAAGAGGAGGATTTATATACTGTCAGGGGTCCTTCATCACGATCGTGAGGACCCTTGTCACAGTCAGGATGACCAGGCTGGTTGACTCATCGCGATCGTGATGGTCAACCATGCGATCGCGAAGAACAAAGGGGTCAGGTCCACCAGACTCTTTATCGCCTATCGCGATAAAACCCTCGCGATCAAGACAGACAAAAAGTGTGACCATCGTGATTCCGATGGTCTTCTTCGTGATCGCGATGAACAAATTTCATCTGTACCAGTAGCTAAAAACCAGCAATTTCCACAAGGTTCAAAATGCTTGTATGGACCCTCGGGATTCATTCGGAGTTTTGTGCACGCAAATAAACTATGCTACCCTACTAAAAACAACACTCTAGACTCAACGAAATTGATGAAATTCCCAACGAAGTTCTTCTCGACAAAAAGTAGATCCCACACCCAAAATCATGTTTTAACCAAAACTCAACCAATAGCCCAAAATGAGTTCGAAAGCCTCGAGACCCGAACCAAAGGTTCCACTAGCCCAAAGTTCATGCTCCGAAGCTAACGACGCTGACGAAATTCTCATCCGAGGCCATTTACTTCGAATGTTGATCAAGGTCAACTCTTTCAACTTTAAGAGTTTCAAAACAGGGAAATGGGCTTAAAACACAAACAAATTGTCTGAAAACCAATCATCAGTCGTGGCAAAATATAAATGACCTGTAGCCGCTGTGAAAAAGCTCGAGACACGAAAAAACACATAGATAGAGAAAATGGCCTAAAGGGTCATTACAAATATAGTTCTATGAAATCTCTATTGTCATTTTTTATGAGAGTTGCTTTCTTTATTAATAGATTTTAGAAGAAAAAATCACTACAATATGAAAACATGATAGCATAAAGTATAAATATCATTACATCAATAAGAAAAAACATGACTTATAGCACAATATCTTCTTTAAAATTAAAATAAAAATTAACGCCCGAGGCCTATGCTTTTACGCCCGGGACATAAGCCCGAGGATTACGCCCTACGGATCTACGCCTTTTATTTGCACCATGAAGCATTTTTGGTACGCCCCTTCCCGGAACTCTCCCTGGAACTCTCCCTAAAAATGCCTTTGAAAACACTACTTTCTAATTAGATTGTAAATGTAATATAGAATAGTTAAAAGCAATTTACATTTTCGGACATTAATTTACTTCTTTAAGCAAAGATCAAAGAAGTAAAAACAAGACATAATAAATGGCACCCACTACATCTTTAGTAATAGGTTGGTAGAAACAAATTTGTCTCTGAATTATGTAAAGAATCTAGATATTCCCTTCTTTAATAGTTGAATATACCGGCCCTTCTCCTTTTCGGGTTTGGACTTTTCGCGTTCTTTCGGTCGTCGTGATTGACAAAAAAAAAAGAAATATTTTTAGAAAATGTATAATACAATACACCTATCGAGACGAAAGTCAAAGATGAGTATCGTAGGTGGACGTATCGAACCGAAATAAGATCTCAGATTGACATCTTGATACGTTGATTTGCATAATATCTTACATGGTTTGTTGCCATATGTCCATGAATTAATAACGAAAACATGATTAAACTTACCCATGAACTATGCAAAATATGGTCTAAATACATTTTTCGTTAATAGTTTGGGTCAATCATATTTTTTTTTCTTGATAGACATAAATTCTCGAAGGCCGGGAACGTGGCGATAGAGCTCCTCTATTTTTTGTTGAGATTTTCTTAAACTAAAGAACTAACATAAATTTTGGTTCTTCCAGTAATTCATGCAAACTTTTACATAAAAGGGATCAACTTAAGATAAAGTGCGAAACATAAAACAAGCCAATTAATTGACAAGTGAAGTCTTGAATCAGCCAGTGATTTGCAACTACAAGAAGAGATGTGTAACTTCTTTTATTTCTAGCTAGAGAATAGTAGTACCCTTGTCATGCCATTCTTAGAAGGCCGTACATGATCAATATTTAAAAGTCGAAATCTTCTAATGCTATAATTATATAGCTGACTTTAACTTCTTCTTCTTCTTTTTTTTTTTAAGAATGGGGTAGGGGGAGGGAAAATGGGAAAGAGGATTACAAAGTGGGGAATTGAACCCTCGGTGAGAGTTCAGATAGCCAACCAACAGAGCTATTAAGATTTCTCAGCTGACTTTAGATTTAGCATCCCATTATACGCTTTTTGATCTTAGGCTTCTCCACAACAGTGCCATCATTTCCAGCAAGTGCACGATACTTATCCTTCCTCGTAAAAGTAGTACACTCATAAGAAAGAGTCGCAGCTATGACCCTTTGTATGTAGTTAGCCACTTCATGACTTGATTTCCCGGAGTTGCAAGTTAGCTCATAGGGCAACTTGTTCAAAAATGTAACTTCATAAGCTGGGCTAGGGTTCATAAAGAAGTAAAATGGGTCCATCCCTTTCCACCCTCTAGCCGTCGTACCGTGAAACATGCTCATCTTATTCACCATGGCCACGGGCACGAGCTCATCGGTTAATTCAGCAAATAAGGCCGAGAACCTAAGAAGAAACGGTTCCCTACACGTAGTCCCCTCCGGGCATATTGCTAGGTCACCTTCCTGTAGGAGCTTCTTGATCATGGAGGCATCCAGAGCTCGATCACGATTCAGTCTAACTGTTTTAATCGGAGAAATGATTTCAGAGAGTCGTGAAACAGAGTATGTAACAGCTGGAATCGGTCGGCCAAGAGCAGTGGATAGGAAGATGGGGTCAAGAAGAGTCCTGTGAGAGCAAATGAAGAGGACACCCGATTTGTTATCGGATTTACTGACAGGAGGTGGAGGATTACCCTTAACAATGACACGAACACCAAGTGACCAAAATGCATAGTAGACAATGGGCATAGGGAGGAGTGATCCGGAAGCAACGCGCAAACAGGCAAGGATGAAACCGACGGGGATCCATAGAATGATGAGCAATGCCATGATAGGTGTTGGCTTTTGGACTAATCGGCCGTCATGGAAGATGATGGGCTTGGGAAGTTTGTTTGTGGTTACAGCCTTAACTTCTGGCTTAGGTGGTACAATGTAACCCTCCTGCATTTTCAACAACATTCACATAGTAGAATACCAACATAAAGTTTTTCATTAATCGATCCTGTGAAACTTCTCATTTTACTCTTAATGAGATGATTTACAGGCGCACAAATATTCATGCCTTATTTTAGCTAGATCACAAGTTTTGAAAGTCTTGCTATATTTCTTAAACTTCTTGTCCAGTCAAACACCTTAGTAATTAACTGGCATTTTTCTTATCCTTAATATTCTTTTATATGATTAACTACTTTGAGATAGATTAAGAGGACTAGAAAACTAATTAGGTGATGATCAGTAAATGTAGCAAAGAACTAACCTTGCACAAAGCCAAGAAAGGAAAATCAGTATGACGATCACCCAAACCAATCTCAGGTTTAGTCTCCCCAAATGCCTTTTTAAGAGCATCAGCCTTGTTCTTCCCAACAAGCACTCCTGGCTTCTTAACAAAACCAGTAGCCCTACCTTTATAAGTTTCAATCTCAGTCCCTAAAACCATATCAGCTCCCAAGAAATCCCTCAAGAATGCTTCCACCATAATCCTCGGATTCGCCGTCAATACGTAACGTTTCCCACACGAAGAGAACACTTTCCAGGACTCCGGGTGAAGATCCCCTGAATAGAATTTCGGTAGCACTGCACGTGCTACCGATTCTATATCAGAAACCTTCATCCCTGCAAACGTTGCGAAAACAAGAACTTGGATTCCAGCAGACTCCGAGACGAAATAGTAAAGCATCCCAGCAAGTGGTGAAGCCAAGAGAAGAAAAAGTAACCTTAAAACCCCTCCAACTTCGAAAGCGACTAAGGCAAAATAAGGGAAAGAGCTTCGACCTCGAAGCAAGGTTCCATCCATGTCCGCAACCACTGTGTCCTTTTCGCGCCCTATGGATGCACATTTGTCCACAGTTGGAAATGTCGTTATCGCCATTTTTTGCAGCTTGTAAAATTAACAAATAAATATGTTTTATTTTTGTTTTAATAACTTATAAGATAAAGTAGGATTTATAAAGCTGCTTGAACTTAACTTTCTCCAAATTTGAGTGTATATATATGCATGTTGATTAAGAAAGATGACAAAAGAGAAAAACATAGTGAAGATGGTATCTAAGATAAATGTCCATAATGGTTGGCCGCGTTGAAGAGATTAAGGGTGTGTTCGGTAGGGAGAAAATGTTTTTCAATTTTCTCATGTTTGGTTGATCAAATTTTTTGAAAAAATAATTCTCTCAGAAAACAAGTACTTTAAAAATGAGGAAAAATAATATTTTCTCTAAGAAAGAAGTACTTTAAAAATGAGAAAAATTATTTCTCTAATGAAAATAGGGAAAACAAGATATTGATTGTGTCTTCCAAATCCTCCAACACATCTCATCTTCTACCCACCACCGTATCCACTCCACACCTTCCTACCTCCACCCCATCTCCCGTAGTTTTTTTAAAGATAATTATATACAAATACTTTTAGGATAATATTTTTTAAATACGTATCAAACACAAGAAAATAAAAAAAAAATCTACTTATTTTCCTAGAAAATATTTTCCTCCGTACCAAACACACCCTAAAGCTTCTAGAATTTGCCTGAAATTGGCATATTCTTCTTTCTCTAGGATGGGGAAAAGCCTAATTCTTAGCTTAAATCGTCATTTCTTGTTTTTGTGCATTCACCTCTTAATATATTTTCTACTTTTTATGTTACGTGCAGTTTATTGTCTTTAATTCCTTTAAATTCCAAGTAAGAGGTCAGCAAAAACATATTGAATTTCCCAAAACATAATGTCTTTGTTTAGGATCATATTAAAATGCTTCTTAGTTCAAACCGCCAATTTCTAAAACTTAGCTTGAAGTACACAAGTATGGAATATTAGAAAATAAAACTTGAATATATCATTGCACAAAATGACAATTATTCCTTGTAATAGTTGATACTCCAGTTTATATGAACTAGGCGTCCAAAGTATCGGGACAATACAAAAGTAATCAATTTGACTTCTTACGATACCAAAGAAAAAGGAAGTTTAACTTTTCTACATTGGTGTATAAAATTTTATACTATGAGTTCACTCAAAAGTCATTTATAGGTATCTTTTTATTCTATTACAACATGGATAAGTAACCTACATATTATAACATGGTAAGTGACCTGCTTAGCAGATAAAACTATAATAATAGTGTAATTTGTTTCTTACAATGTCAGTGTATATAATTTTAATAAAAAGAAATTAACAAACGTTTCATCTTGAGGATGGATAATTTAAGAAGGAACTGTACGTAAGAGTTCCAAAGTATCGTATTTTGAAAACATATCCTGCTTTCAGATTTTTTGCTTTGTAAATCGATTTTAAAGTTTCCACTAATTTTTCAGAATGATTGCTACATGGTTGCTTCGTTGATCCACATTTTGCGTGATTTGTTTTTTTCTTTAAAAAATAAATATAATGTGCTAGAGGGCAAATTGCAGGATATTGCAGAGGAATTCCAAGGTTAGACAAACACTTTTGTATATTGTCGTAGATAATTACCAAGTTTGTAAGAGGGTACAAAACCAAATCACTCCATTAGAAAGATCTTTAAAATCCTCAATTTGAGCTACTGATAAGCTTTGAGAGTTACTTCTTTATCAAAACAAGTAGTCCAGAATTACTTTTGAAAAAACAAAGGCAGAACTTATATTTTGATATACATGCATGGTACTTTAATGTAAAACTTATAAATAGTACGTCAAGTATTAATTTTCTACAATAAGTGAAGCAAAAGTTTTTTAGCTCATGATTCAAACTTGAAAACATAGGTTTTATCAACAAATTAGAAGCACAAAGTTAATATAATCAAGTGTGGTCTATCTTTAAATAAGGATTACAAAATATTTAGCTCCCTTTTTATCCGTTTGGAAATCAAAAGAACGAAACTAAACTTCTACTAAAATCTGATTATGTAAAGGTAGTATAAAGTGCAGGACAAATCAGTAAGTTCATTATCCATTCAAAATTATCAGTTAATATCACGACTCAAAACTATAGGTTATACCCCTGCTGAACTCATATTTATCTCAAAACAGTATCAACGCTTACTGAAAACACACACACACACACACATACATTGGATTATTTCAAATCACAAAAGACCTAATGTGAATGACAGGAGCAAAGAGTAAAGAGTGATTATTACAGCTCAAACGCTTATGAAAAAGAAGTTCAACCGTAACTTCTTTCGGAAGAATGTGGAGCTCAGCTCACTAGGATGCCTCTTCTCACGACTCGTAGTTGGACCCCACACTTGTATTTGAAACATAAAAGAGATGTGAGCCGAAAGCAAATGGATTCAATTGAACTCACAAGAACGTACCCTAAATCAGTTGGCCAGGGTACTATAGGTGGTGGGAATTATAACCACCAAGCTGTCAGTATCTCTGTTGATTATAGAATTTCTTTTGCTACCTTTTTTGTTGGGAAGCTCAATATGTATCCTTCTTATACCAAAAACATGTATCTGCTAGTGTAGGTCAGTAGCTCCTTTAACTTTGGTCCTCAACTTCAAGGCCCTCAACAAGCTGGTTTTGATCATGTGGTTGTGGATAATGCAGGTGAAATCGCTGATTCTTTATGCTAATATGGATTGAGTTGACACAAGATATGAATAATTTTGTATCAAGCAAACACCCGTCTAGTGTTTCGTATGTAGTTAGAGTGAAACTACAACCATTAAGCTGGAATTTCAATTATAACAACAATTTAACTGTAACTAGATAAATGAGGTGCAGAGGATGGACTTACAACTACTAAGCTGCACCTCCGGGAACACTTTTCAGTTATTGAGATCACGTAATTGGCTCCACTTAGCAAAATCAACCAATAGAATAAAGAAACGTGCGTTTCGTCACAAGACACAGAGAGATCCACAAGCATTTCATTTTCATCATTTCATAGCATTTAATCAATAATAAAAAAAAAAAGAACAGAACCCTATTTTTTTATTTTTTTTTTGAAAAAACTAGCAGCTCAAATATTTTTCAAATCGTAACTGAGTACATCATGAATCAAAGATGGGGGAGAACAGAACCCTATTGTAATAGGTCGATGGCCAAATATCTGAGACAGAATGCTTATCCATATGACCTAGACAAAACCGCAAGCCTTAATGAGAACCTAGAGATCCAACAGCTCTCTCCATTATATGCAGAACAGATCCTATAACCTGAAGGATCCTGTTAGAAACTCAGTTATGTTTCTGGCAAGTAAACCAACTCATGAGCACAGTAGTCAAGTATTGGATTTTGTATCAAGACTTTGGGGTAGCTAGAAGAAAGGGGGAAGCATTGGACCATGGTTAGCTAGATATAAAATAAGTATGGTAATATTGTTTGTTTTAAATGTCCAAATTACTTGTATCCTCTAAGTGATACCAATGAGCTAATATTAAGTTTTAGTTATATTAGTACGTTTTACTTCTAGTCCAATGTTTGCCAGGAGTCTTTTCGTCTTATTAGAGATTTATTGCCCGAAGAAATGTACAGATTTCTAATGAGTTTTTATAGGTATTTCAATTAATGTGACGTAATTTGACTCAACACGAAGTTTAAGAAAGAAAAGATTTTGAAACTTTTGGTCTTAAATTTACCATAATATCCATGGTATATAAGACTTCTGAAACTTTTGGTTGTAAACAGATCATAATATTTGTGTGGCTAGAAAAGCTTCTCATTAACGGTAAAATGAGAAGTCAAAAGTTCAATTATTTCCAAATATAAAAAAAAGTGTCATTCTTTTTGGAACAGACTAATAAGGAAATATTGTCATATAAACTGAAATGGAGGGAGTGTAATATTGGACGATGGATATAAAATAGATCAATAGGGATAATAAGGATTCATACGGTGGACCCCAACTTGCTTAGTATTGAGGCTTAGTGATGTGCCGCCATTTTACGGCACTTTCGACGTCTCTAAACTAAGAACAATCGTACGTTTTCAAGCAACCGTCGTCGTTTTTGATGTTTTATGTTATGTTTTCAGGGAATGGAGACAAACGTATAAAAGGAAGGAAATCCGATCAAAAAAAAGCATTCTGGATAAGAGTGACGGTTGGAGTGACGGTCCGTCAAGCCAGTGACGGTCCGTCACCCAAACCGTCACCCTGAGGCAGCACCACTGCCTAGTGGTGACGGCCACCGTGACGGTCCGTCAAGGTGGTGACGGTCCGTCACCCAAACCGTCACAGTGAGGCAGTCCGCTACGCGGAATCCGAACGTTTTTGGGACTTTGTTTCCTAGACTCCTATAAATACCCTATGTTAGGTTTATTTTATTTGTTAAGCTTTTACCATAGTTCACCCAATAAAATTAGGAGAGTTTTAGTCGAATTGGAGAGCAAGAAACACGTTTTCTACTTCTTGAATTCGTGTTCTTGATTGTTCTTGGGATCTTGTTTTCTTGTTCTTGGATAATTGAAGCTTGTTTTCATTATATTGTAAGAATCTTTTCTCTCTATTATGAATATGACTTTCTTCTCTTCTTCTTCTAGCATGATTAACTAAACTCCCACAACTAGGGTTGTGGGAGCCATGGCAAAAGTAGCATTATAGATTCCGGGTAGCGACGGGTTCAATATATATGTTGTCACGTTGTTAATCATTCATTATTTAACGTTTTCTAGTGGTTACAAATATTAGAACATGCCTAGGTTTAAATTTGCTTGAGTAAAGAGATTAAAACCGGGAAAACTTGATTAACGACGAAGATTCGAGACTACCAACTCTCGTCTTATGATTAATGTTGTAACTAGATTAATCTACTTGATGTTTAGGATTGAAATATAAAAGCACACCTTTTCAAGTTCGAGAGAATTGAAAAGTAAATTCATCTATTTGGTTGAGAAACGTTTAGATGATACCATTAATTCAATCACATCGTGACATACATACAGAAAGAACCCGGTTAAGCTTAGAATCGATATTGTTACAACGCCATGGTGAACACTTCCCTAGTTCATTCTCCTATTGATTATCTCTCATACATTATTGTTTGTTTTTGTTCACAATTCGATCACACAAACCCCCCCTTTCTACCGGAAACTATTGACTACTAGTCATCTAATTCACAAACGACCTAATTTGCACCTTATTCCCTGTGGGATCGACCCCAACCTTTGTTGGGTTCTATATTTGCCGACGACCGCTTACGCTTCTTAAATTGAGGTGTAGTTTGGGCGTTATCAAATTTTGGCGCCGTTGCCGGGGAATACGGTTGTTTATTAAGTCTGGTGTGTTTATTTGACTCTTAGTCATACTTTCCTGCTTTTACGTTTATTAGTTGTTTTTGTTTATTACAGGGTATATAGTTGTGCATGCCGAATACCCGACGCTCGGGTGAACCAACACTACCCTACGACCCCGAGCTCGCAAGAACGCTAAGGCTAAACATGAATGTACAACAGGAGGAGGCAGCAAGGCTCGCTGCAGAACAACTGGCTCAGCATCACTTGAATGATGAGGATATCGACCTGGATGGAGCTGGTGCCACGGGCGCTATTGCGATTCCTCCGCTAGCGCCCGGGGCCAAGTTCAACATTACTAGCACGATGATTCAGCTGTTGAACTTGAGAGGAATGTTCCGTGGAGCTGCTGGTGATGATGCAAACCGGCACTTGATGAATTTTGTGGGTATCTGCAAGTCATTCGAATTGCCGGGCGTAAGTCAGACAGCGATCAGGCTCAGGTTGTTTCCGTTGTCTCTGTCTGATGAGGCAGCGTTATGGTTGACAGAGCTGACCCCCGACTCTATCACAACTTGGGGAGAGTTGAAAGGAGCTTTCCTAGAAAGGTTCTTTCCTCCCTCTAGGATGATACAGTTGAGGGACGAAATTAGCAACTTCAGGCAACAACCTCATGAGGCGTTACACGAGACTTGGCTGCGGTTCAAGAAAAAGCTGGCACAATGCCCAAACCATCAGTTGACCGAAGATTTCTTGATGCAGACATTCTACAGGGCACTGAATTCGGCTACCAAGCCGACGTTGGATAACGCAGCAGGTGGAGCGTTTATGGGTCTCACTTTTGCTGACGCCACAGCTATTTTGGACAGGCTCACCAAAACCAACAGGGCCTGGCATACACGTGATACAGAAGTAGCAGCTAGCACTTATGCAGTTGGTGTGTCAGCAGAGCAGCGCAGAAAGGAGGAAGAACGAGACCACGACATGGCCCATCTAAAAACGCAAATGGACCTGCTGACCAAGCATTTGATGTCAGGGGGCATTGAGAAGGTGAAAGTTGTGGGTTCCCAAGGTAGAGCAGCAGAGTTTGAATCTGATGAGGAAGCGAATTATTTGGGTGGTTTCCAGGCCAACGGCCAAGGAAACCAAGGTCGGAACTATCAGAAGGACAACTACTATGAAAAAGCTGGCTACAGAGATCGTGACCAGGGAAACTGGAGGAACAACACTGATAGAGGTGGGTTGTATGTACCACCTGGTAATCGGGACAAAGCTAGCAACGAGGCAGGGACGTCCAAACTAGAGAGCATGATGGCTAAGATGCTGCTGAAGGTGGAATCTACTGACTCCGGGGTAAAGGAGATGAGGACTGAATTATCAGCATTGAGTCAGTTAGTAGATTCACATTCCACCTCGATCAAGCAATTGGAACAGCAAGTGGGTCAAATCTCGGCATCTCTAAATCAAAGGAGGACAGGTACCTTGCCAAGTGACACCATTCAAAATCCGAGGAATGACGCAAGTTGTATGGTGATCACTACAAGAAGCGGTAAAATATTACCGGAATCACATCCGGTAATTCAGACTCAAGAGGGTGATATCGCAGAAGAAGAGGCGGTAAAGGAGGCTACCCAAAAGCCCGCGGAGGAAAACAAGGAAGCCGAAAAGCTTCCAACTATGATGCCTCAGCCACCGCCTCATTTCCCGCAACGTTTGAAGAAGAAAGCGGACGATGGCAAGTTCCTAAATTTCATGACCATGCTCAAGCAGGTATCAATAAACATCCCACTGGTGGAAGCGCTTGAACAAATGCCCGGATATGCCAAGTTCATGAAGGACTTGATTACCAAAAAGAGGTCAGTGAGCTTGGAACCAGAAGATAACCTCCATCATTGCAGTGCTATTTCTTCAAGATCGCTAGTGGAAAAGAAGGAAGATCCAGGTGCTCTTACTGTTCCTTGTACGATTGGGAAACTCAACTTTAGAAGAGCCTTATGTGATCTTGGCGCGAGCATCAACTTGATGCCGCTAGCAGTCTATAAACAACTGGGTTTGGGAGCACCCAACCCAACTACCATGAGAGTGCTAATGGCTGACCGTTCAGTGAAGCGACCGGTGGGAATATTGTCTGATGTGCTGGTAAAGGTTGGTAAGTTTATCTTCCCGGCTGACTTTGTGATCTTAGATTGCGAAGTGGACTTTGAAGTTCCATAATCTTGGGACGACCATTATTAGCTACCGCAAGAGTGTTGGTCGACATGGAACGGAACGAACTGACATTCAGATTGAACAATGAACTTGTCAAGTTTGATGCGTGTAAGTTGATGAAGCAACCAAGAGACATGAGGGTGGTCGCGGTGATGAATATTGTGAACGAAGCCCCTGCGGATGTGTTTCTTGAGAAGAAGGGTCCTGTCGAGACTCTAGCTGTTGTGAAAATGCTGCGAGAAGAGAAACCTACAGAGGAAGGCGGTGAGTACAAATCAAGAAAGAGAAAACACCGCAAGAAAATCAGCAAAGAAAGAGTAAAGAAGTTGCCGCGACTAGCTGCGGAACCGATAAAAGAGGAAGTTGGAGCTCAACGGAATGGGGTAGCTGGCACCTATTCCATCGATTTTGCCTGCTATGGAGACCCTGGAGGTCTCCAACATCATGCCAGACATTGAGTCCTATGGGCTTCACAGGTATTCCTTCCTCTCACAGTTTTAGTTTTCACATGTATGCATTGGGGACAATGCATGAGTCTAAGTTGAGGGTGTTGGGTTACCTGTGAGTCTTTTACCACCGAGGGTTTTTGTTGCCGTGTTTCTTTTCCCTCCGGTGTGCTATCTAGTAGAACCGGCATGTTTAGGTTGTCGTTTAAATTTTAGTTGTTTTTTAGTGTCTATAGCAAGCATGGCGTTTTGTGTTGAAAATTTAACTAAAAGGAGCCCCCTCTGAAAAAGTTGAATTTGTACTTATGTTGAAACGATTGACTGTCTGGATCCTTGAATGTCATTGTGTGGCTATGATTGGAATAAGTATGCTTAAGTCGAGCTGTGGTCTTGATAGTTGGCAGCGGTATGATTTCTTGGTGCCAAATGTGTGTGAGCTTATTGTTATAAATTCTTACTCTGTGCATGCATCTAGAACTTGCCCGGTCTATTTTGTTAAGTTTGAAGTTGGTTGCTTAGGAAAGGATCACAGGCCCTTTTTGTGTGCAGTCCACTTAGCCTATAAGACCGTCCAAATGTGAATAATCCCTTTGATCCCTGTTTGAGCCATAATTGACCATGTTCTTTCAATAACCCGTCACCGTTCCTGTTTAACTTTGAATCCCTGTTTTGGCCCTGGTCCTCCTTGGACATCGTGCACCTCAACTCAGGCAATCAGCCTAAGTTGAGGGTGGCTACTATAGAGGTAAATGAGAAGAAAAATAGGATGGATAAGATTGGTTGTGGATAGAATGAAAATTCCGGGTGTGTGTCTTAGAAAAGATGAAAAAGAAACGAAAGAAAAAAAAAAGAGATGAAAAAGAACGAAAAAGAAATAAAAAGAAGTGTCAAAATAAAGAGACCGCACCTGTAGCTAGAAAGAAGGAAATAAAGAGGTGAATAAGGATGGACAAAATAAAGTTATGTAGAAATAGTAGGTCGGTGATTCCAAGGAGGGTAGTCACTATTCCCCAAACGTATCCTACCTGCACCCGAAGCCTCATTACAAGCCAAAACAAGTCCTGTAGTGATCCTGAGTGGCTTTCTGAAGAACTGAAATAGAATAGTAAGGGCAAGCCTATGGCATCGCATGTGCATTGTTTGAAATCGTTTGTGAGTGTGAGCGCCTTACCTAGTCCTGAATTTTGTGCGTGGGACTTCTTTGTGGTGAGGGCACCAAGATTTTTGTATTGTCTATTGACTGTTAGGATAGCTGTGGGTGGTATGCATAATATTCTATCATATCGGAATGACATGTTTGGATCCTTGCAAGTTAATGTTTCATACATTTGTGTACTATCGGAGGGGTGGCTTGATTTAAGAATTAATGAACTATTGAATGACCATGGAGTGCTAGAGACACGAGTTTGTTTTCTTAGTTGAGTCGTTGTATTATTGTTTTTGTGTCATGTTGCTTGAGGACAAGCGAACGTTTTAAGTTGAGGGTGTTGATGTGCCGCCATTTTACGGCACTTTCGACGTCTCTAAACTAAGAATAATCGTACGTTTTCAAGCAACCGTCGTCGTTTTTGATGTTTTATGTTATGTTTTCAGGGAATGGAGACAAACGTATAAAAGGAAGGAAATCCGATCAAAAAAAAGCATTCTGGATAAGAGTGACGGTTGGAGTGACGGTCCGTCAAGCCAGTGACGGTCCGTCACCCAAACCGTCACCCTGAGGCAGCACCACTGCCTAGTGGTGACGGCCACCGTGACGGTCCGTCAAGGTGGTGACGGTCCGTCACCCAAACCGTCACAGTGAGGCAGTCCGCTACGCGGAATCCGAACGTTTTTGGGACTTTGTTTCCTAGACTCCTATAAATACCCTATGTTAGGTTTATTTTATTTGTTAAGCTTTTACCATAGTTCACCCAATAAAATTAGGAGAGTTTTAGTCGAATTGGAGAGCAAGAAACACGTTTTCTACTTCTTGAATTCGTGTTCTTGATTGTTCTTGGGATCTTGTTTTCTTGTTCTTGGATAATTGAAGCTTGTTTTCATTATATTGTAAGAATCTTTTCTCTCTATTATGAATATGACTTTCTTCTCTTCTTCTTCTAGCATGATTAACTAAACTCCCACAACTAGGGTTGTGGGAGCCATGGCAAAAGTAGCATTATAGATTCCGGGTAGCGTCGGATTCAATATATATGTTGTCACGTTGTTAATCATTCATTATTTAACGTTTTCTAGTGGTTGCAAACATTAGAACATGCCTAGGTTTAATTTGCTTGAGTAAAGAGATTAAAACCGGGAAATTTGGTTAATAACGAGGATTCGAGACTACCAACTCTCGTCTTATGATTAATGCTGTAACTAGATTAATCTACTTGATGTTTAGGATTGAAATATAAAAGCACACCTTTTCAAGTTCGAGAGAATTGAAAAGTAAATTCATCTATTTGGTTGAGAAACGTTTAGATGATACCATTAATTCAATCACATCGTGACATACATACAGAAAGAACCCGGTTAAGCTTAGAATCGATATTGTTACAACGCCATGGTGAACACTTCCCTAGTTCATTCTCCTATTGATTATCTCTCATACATTATTGTTTGTTTTTGTTCACAATTCGATCACACAAACCCCCCCTTTCTACCGGAAACTATTGACTACTAGTCATCTAATTCACAAACGACCTAATTTGCACCTTATTCCCTGTGGGATCGACCCCAACCTTTGTTGGGTTCTATATTTGCCGACGACCGCTTACGCTTCTTAAATTGAGGTGTAGTTTGGGCGTTATCACTTAGTAACTGTTGTACTTATACGGCTATACCCTTTAGCAGGGCCAGCCTATGTTTTGAACAATAATGTGTATAGTCATGCCTGGTAGGATCTGTTTTTACTTTCTAAAACTTCGGAGAAAAGAGTGAAGCTTCTGGTTTTTCCTCTCCATTCACGCAATAGAAAGAAACATTGGACCAATAAAAAAAAAAAGAAATGATGGTGTGTATGCATAATATGTTACCAGTAGAGCAGTTCCGGAAATTAATAGTATTTAGGCCTTTGTTCTCCATCTCTCAATCACAACCTGTAATTGCTGAGTTCTCCTCCTAACCTGTGAAACCAAGATTTTTAGTAAGTTGGCACCAAAAATGCATTCAGCTGCAATCAAAAGAAAAACATGCAACTGTATAATCCTAACACAAAGTAAGTGACCTCTGAATTTCTTAAGTTAACTCCCATGCTCTTTCACAATTGATGCATTCAAAAGTTAAAACAGTAGCTGAAAAAATGGCATCATATTACATACTTCATTTTAGTCATTTATGTAGTGAAAAGGTAACAACTTTTTTGTTGAAGACATAGAAGTTGCCTTCTTTCCCTCCCTCTAATGGCCCCACCTGCAATCCCCCAAAACTGGAAATGAATGAAATCATTCAAAGTGGTGTTGACATTTTATTCATCTCAGTAGAGTTAAATTGTTAAGAGTAATTGGATATGCACCAAATTGTTCTGTTCTTATAGACTTTTGACAGCATCCTATCATAATTTTTGCAAATTATCAAATACATGACCTTGCAACATCGCCTTAATCCCATAATCTAAAAGTAGTTTCTCTTTAGTCTATCTTACACATGGATACAACTCAAGACACAATAGTGATGAATCAGATTATTATAGGCTCAGGCTCACTTCATACAACTCTGTTCTGAACATTATCTATAGGAGAGCTACTAAAGAAATAGCCTTATGGCATGTTCTGCAAAAAAAATTGCCAAGGTTTTTATTTGATAGGTAGAAAAGTTGTCAAGGTTCACTCCAATTCAGTAAGAATTATCTTTCCTTCTATTCAGAAAGACAAATATTTTGCAACAATCAAGTTGGAGGTTTGGAGACAAACTCTGGAGTCTAAAGGCTTCAGGTTGAGCAAGACTAAGACAGAATATTTGGAGTGCAATTTTAGCGGCATGTCTCAAGAATCCGGCGTGGAAGTGAGGCTCGATACGCATGCCATCCAGAGGAGAGGTAGCTTCAAGTACCTTGGGTCTATTATCCAAGGAGATGAGGAGATTGACGAGGATGTTACCCATCGTATTGGTGCAGGGTGGATGAAATGGAGGCTCGCATCCGGAGTCTTGTGTGATAAGAAGGTGCCTCCTAGACTGAAAGGCAAGTTCTACAGAGCGGTAGTTAGACCGGCTATGTTGTACGGGGCAGATTGTTGGCCAGTCAAGAACTCCCATGTTCAGAAGATGATGGTAGCGAAGATGAGGATGCTGCGATGGATGTGTGGGTTTACTAGGAAGGATAGGATTAGGAATGAGGATATTCGAGACAAGGTGGGAGTGTCTTCAATAGAAAACAAGATGCGAGAAGTGAGGTTGAGGTGATTCGGGCATGTGAACAGGAGATGCGTGGAGGCCCCGGTGAGGAGGTGTGAGAGATTGGCTATGGATGGTTTCAAGAGAGGTAGAGGTAGACCAAAGAAATATTGGAGAGAGGTGATTAGACAAGATTTGTCTCAGTTGCGGCTTATCGAGGACATGACCTTAGATAGGAAGGTGTGGAGGGCTCGGATTAGGGTAGACGGTTAGTAGGTAGGTCTGCTTCATACTAGTAGGTAGGGTTGCAGTGTCTTGTTGCACTAGTTAGTAGTTGTAGGTCTGCTCTTGCAGTTTCTTGTTCTGCAGTTTTGCTGCTTTCTAGGGTTTTATGTGGTCCGGGTATAGTACTTTTTTTGTTATAATATACTTATGTGATTACCTGTTGTCCTTTTAATATGTGTATCTCTTGTACGTTTATTTCAACCTCTTATGGTCCGTTTTGGTCTTGAGCCGGGGGTCTATCGGAAACAGCCTCTTTACTTCATCTGAGGTAAAGGTACGGTCTACATACATTCTACCCTCCCCAGACCCCACTTTGTGAGAATACACTGGGTATGTTGTTGTTGTAGATTAACCGATAAAAAATATAGATTACAGGTTTCTTATCCTCTAAAGCAAAGGAATATTCTCCTCCACACTTTTTAACTTGAAGGTTGAAATCTGAAGGAAACAAACTATATAGCTTGTAATAAATATGCAGGACGAGGTAGACCTAAATTCACACCGGAGGAAGTGTCTCAAAAGACTTACGACAGACTTACCAAAAAGTTTCATATAGGCAATAGCAAATAGTTCCAATCAAGGCTTAGACATGTTTGTATGATATATTAGGTCTAGTGTTTGGTAGGAGTTCTTTGTCTGTTTAGAGATTTGTGTGTCAATTGAGAATGTAGAGAACCTCCACCATAAGAGAATCCCAAATTACTGAATACTGGAATGAATCAGGTACAAATGGAACGAAATGGATTGTGAGAATTAGCCTAGTTGACTCCAACTACCTAGAGGTTGAGGCGTTGTTGTTCACTTCTTGTAGTATGGCATGTGCAAAATAAGGTTAAAAATACTTTTATTTAACGAAACAGCAATACCAGAGTTTGAATCAAGCGTGTAGGAAATTGATACGTTCTTTATGTGGTGAAGAATTGTCAACTGAATAGCAGCTATATAGAAGATCATAAATAGCAAGAGCATATCTATAGTACCTCAACTAGCGGCTTTTTACCCCAAAGCAGAGCATCGACACTTCTTTCAGTCTGCATTTTGTTCTCCAAAATGAAAAAGAGCTATTAGAACTCAAATAACCGGCAGAAAGATTACAAAGGATAACGTTATGGCTTTTAACTCAAAGATTTCCTTTCATCCCTTGCAATGCAAGGAACCTATATTACTCTTTGACAATAAACTAGTACGCAAAAAGAACAAACAAGGGGATCAAAAATGGAGGGGAATATGTGCCAAAATGTCAATATGGAGATATCGCTGTCTAGCATGTGATATTTTCTATATTACACTATTGCCTCAAAGTGGTGACTAACCCGGTGTACAACCCAGTAGTGTCTCTCATTTATTTCAATCAAAAAGGGAAAGGGTGATGGAGCTTTCCTCTCAAGAATACTTTTACTGCAGTTCCTGATTCGTGCTTCCTGATCACTCAGAGTCACAGTTACTACTCCTCCAATCTGCAAAATTTGACAATTCAAGAAATCAGAAAAGAAGCATGTGCATTGCCTAATAATGACATGTAATTCTGTGAAGAAAACTGAATCTAGAAAAGATACTAAGGCAAACAGGAAGAGATCTAAATTGAGCGCTAAATCGGTACTACTGTCATTCAACCTCCAATGTCCTTTTGCTAGTAAGCCTTTAAACAGAAGAAAACAGAAGTTAAATCTTAAACTATAGGTCATGATAAACTTCTTCTTGAAGTTCAAAATCCAATTTAAAGTCCAATATATGATCCAGAAACTGTAATTGTTTAGTTCTCTACATTTTTATGCCAATTCTAAACCAAAATAAATCATTTTTATTTCCTACAAATTTCTGATGCCAGGAAAATCATTCAAAAGAGCTTGAAATAAATAGAAAGAGGAGCTGATGAACTGATTTTAGAGCAAAGTGCCTGGAGTCACTTAAGCAGGCTATCAGAAAAATAAATGACTAGAGATGGAATAACACCCCCTCCCCCCTCAAACCAGAAAAAGGTAAGGTAAGAAAAGGAAAACTATGTTAGTAATACTAAGTCTGATGACCACTTAGGATAATGACAAAACCCAGAGAAACCATCTGAGAAGTATCTGCTAAAGACCCAAGCATGTATGCTTTAATTAAGAGCTACACAAGAAACACATTTTATGTTCGGGTGGTTGTAGTGAGGAATATAAGAGACCATTTTGTTAAGTTGGGAACGATTCATACCCCTCTAGAAAAAGAGGGTTGGGAATATCAAGTTCCAAGAATAAACCAGGAAAAAAAGGAATAAACTGGGATTTTGGACATTCAGCAGAGAGGAAAGTGCATTGACACGACGTAAGTTTGGGTGGTGTTATGGGGACAATTTCAAACGAAGTTGGAGAACTTTATGGCTGCAGCTTGTTGAGGAGGATAAAATGAGGATGGATAAAAAATTTACCTATTGTCCAGTTTAAGGGTGGGGATGGTACGAGATGGTTTTGGTGGAAGATCAACGGAGCAAGGGACTATTAATAATATGTACCGAGGTCATACTCTAGTTTTTAAGAAGCATACGGCAGTCCATGCCTCTTTGAGGTTGTAAAGTGGCCAATTGTTTTAAATCCTGCAGTAATGAAAACCCAATATTTTTTTCTTTGGATTGGTGTAATGAGAACCCAAGATTCTGAGCTAAACATTAGAATTTCTTTGTTCCAATTCATGCATTTGTCAAATTTGAGACTTGAAGTACCTGATACTTTGGTATTGAGAGCTGCTGCCAGTGGCATCTTTTTCTTATTTTATGTAGTAATATGTTTCATTAAAAGGAATTAAGAAGATGCAGTAGCGCAAAAGTGAGTGCAGGAATTAAAATGTTAGCTTTAATACTTCAGTTCTATGCTAGAGACAGGGAGCTTACAAAGTCCAAAAACTGATCAGCACTAATTACAGGGATTAGATTGTTTCAGTTCTATGCTAGAGACGGAGCTTACAAAGTCCAAAAACTGATCAGCACTAATTATAGGGATTAGATTGTTCCAGTAAAAATAAGTTACGAAGAAAACTAGCTTTTATGGAGTGGTTTGGAGTTAAATTTCATCAAAACATTTGTGGTTTCTTTCTGTCCAAACACACAGAAAAATAGTTGCAAGGATCATTATCCAGATCTTCTTGATGGTTCTGTCAACTCTCCATGAGCACCAGCTTTCTTAGGCATCTTTTACCTTAAGAGGCATGACCCAATTGAGTCCAAATATAGAGTGGAACATGTTCCATAGATCACTAGCAACTGCACAATGAAGAAATAGGTGGCTCATACTATCTGAGTTGTTGGAGCACATGTAGCATCTGTTTCCTAACTGTATGCTTCTTCTGCTAAAGTTGTCCTGGGTTAGGCAAGCTTCATTTAGGACTATCCAGAAAAAATATATCATCTTTGGTGGCAGATCGGGCTGCCAGATTAGTTTCCAAAGTCAAAACTCTGTAATTTGATCTGTGCAAAGAGGTCGGAGTAGCCAGCTTTTACAGTTGTATAACCCCCTTTTTGATTCACTCCAGATTAGTCTATCTTCAGCTTGATCATCAGTGTTGTGGTATCCGAATCTTCCCCAGCATATCAAGAAGATCTTCCAACTCCCAGTCATGTACAGTCCTTCTCAGATTTGGGACCCGAGTGCTGCCACTTCTATTCTCAGAAATAGCTGAATCTGGATTGGTGACTATCTGGAAAAGATTGGAATGAACCTCCTTCAATGAGGCATTATCCAGCCATTTGTCCTTCCGAAACCTGATGTGAGTTCCATTTCCAGCTTTAAAGCTGGCGTTTTGAGAAAACTAATTCCAACATGTGCTTATATATTTCCAGGTCCTACATCATGAGGGGACCGAGGTGTTTTCTTGCACCAGTGACCCTGTCCACCATATTTTGCCTTGATCGCATCTTTCCAGAGCTCAGTTTGACCTGAAACATATCTCCACATCCTTTTCATCAGCATGCTCTTGTTGTGGCATGCTAGGTCTCTCCACCCCAAGCCACCTTAGAGTTTTGGTTGAGAGATTGCACATTTAATCAGATGAAATTTGTGACTTCACTATCTCAAAAAAAAATTGTGACTTTGGCTATTACCTCCCCATAGGAAGGTCCTTCTGATTTTGTTCAGCAGATTCAGACCTTTAACAGGGCATTTTTTTTCAGGCCCTTAGCAGTCTGGCAACAGAGAACTTCAACAACAACAACAACATACCCAGTATATCCCCACAAAGTGGGGTCTGGGGAGGATAGAGTGTACGTAGTCCGTACCACTACCTCAGAAGTGAGGTAGAGAGGTTGTTTCCAATAGACCCCCGGCAAGACAACAACAGACTAGAAAAAGACATATTATAAGAACACAAAACACTAGGTAATAACAACACAACATATAGTGGCAAATACAAGACTACTACAAAATAATACTACAATCAATCTACTCGAAATAACAAAACATCACCACAACTTCCAGAAGCAAGTCACTACAAGCGTAGCACTACCACTACTAGCACGGACCACAAAACAAAGCACTCCTACCTACTAGCATGGCCGCATCCCTTCCTACTAACCTTATACCCTAATTCGCGTCCTCCACACCTTCCTATCAGGGGTCATGTCCTCAGTAAGCTGTAACTGCCCCATATCATGTTTAATCACCTCCTTCCAATACTTCTTCGGTCTATCTCTACCTCTCCTGAAACCATCCATAGCCGACCTCCCACACCTCCGCACTAGGGCATCCGTGCCCCTGCTCATCACATACCCGAACCATCTCAATCTCGCTTCCCGCATCTTTCATCCACCGAAGTCACTCCCACCTTGTCTCAGATAACCTCATTTCTAATCCTATATCTCCTAGTGAACCCACACATCCATCAAAGCATCCTCATCTCCGCCACCTTCATCTTTTGGATGTGAGAGTTCTTCACTGGCCAACACTTCGCCCTATACAACATAGATGGTCTAACCGCCACCTTGTAGAACTTGCCTTTAAGTTTAGGAGGCACCTTCTTATCACACAAGACTCCGGATGCAAGCCTCCATTTCATCCACCTTGCACCAATACGGACATCCTCGTCGATCTCTCCATTTCTCAGGATCATAGACCCAAGATACTTGAAACTATCTCTCTTCTGAATGGCCTGAGTATCAAGCTTCACTACCACGTCAGCCTCATGCGTCACCTCACTGAACTTGTACTCCATATATTCTATCTTGGTCCTGCTCAATCTGACCATTTAGACTCTAGGGTCTGTCTCCAAACCTCCAACTTAGCATTAACTCCTCCGCGGGTCTCGTCAATCAAAACGTCATCTGCAAATAACATACACCAAGACACCTCATCTTGAATTTGGCGCGTCAAAACATCCATCACCAAGGCAAATAAAAATGGGCTAAGGGTCGATCCCTGGTGCAATCCCATCAATACGGGAAAGTGCTCTGAATCTCCTCCCACAGCTCTAACCCGAGTCTTGGCTCCATCGTACATGTCCTTAATCGACCTAGTGTACACAACAGGAACACCTCTAGCCTCCAAGCATCTCCATAAAACCTCTCTAGGGACTTTGTCGTAAGCCTTCTTTAAATCGATGAACACCATGTGTAAGTCCTTCCTTTCCCTATACTTCTCCACCAGTCTTCGAACAAGATGAATGGCTTCTGTAGTCGAGCCTCCTGGCATGAATTCGAACTGATTCTGGTTCTCGGAAATAGTCACGATCCTCCTCAACTCCACCACCCTTTCCCAAACCTTCATAGTATGACTTAACAACTTGATACCCTATAGTTGTTGCAACTCCGAATGTCACCCTTGTTCTTGTACAATGGAATCATCGTAATCCATCTCCAAGATTTGGGCATCTTCATCGTTCTAAAAATGACATTAAACAACTCGGTCAGCCACTCCATACCTGCCCTTCCTGTGCTCTTCCAAAAATCCACCGAAATCTCATCCGGCCTAGTCGCTCTACCCTTACACACCCTACGAATAGAACCTTTAACCTCTTCAACCTTTATATGCTTACAGTAACCACAATCGCAACTCCTCTCTAAGTGCGCCCAAGTCCCCCAGCACAATGCCTTTGTCCCCTGCTACATTCAAGAGCTTATGGAAGTAAGATTGCCATCTCCGCCTAATGAGTACCTCCTCCACCAATACTTTGTCATCCTCACCCTTGATGCACTTCACTTGGTCAAGGTCACGGGCCCTTCGCTCTCTAGCCCTGGCTAGCATGTATAACTTCTTATCCCCGCCTTTCTCCTCTAGCTCTGTGTACAAGCATTCAAACACCGTTGTTTTAGCCATCATAACCGCTAACTTAGCCTCTGTCCTAGCCATCTTATACTCCTCCCTACTCTTCCGCTTCTCCTCCTCGGTCGTACTTTCTACCAACTTCGCGTGAGCGCCCTTTTTTGCCTCCACCTTCCCTTGAACTTCTCCATTTCACCACCAGTCCCCTCGATGCCTCTCGATGCCTGCCAGAACGACCTCTCGAGACACCTAATACTTCCCTAGTTGTATCCCTAATGCAATTGGCAGCCTTATCCCACATACTATCTGCGTCCTCCCTACTCCCCCAAGCCCCCATATCCATCAACTTCTCCCCTATCTTCAGGGCACTGGCCATAGTCAAGCTACCCCATTTGATCCTAGGGCGATCATCCCCAACCCTCTTCTTCCTCCTCTCCTTGCTCTCCAAATCAATCACCAAAAGCTTATGTAAGGTCGAAAGATTCTCACTCGGGATAACCTTACAGTCTTTACAAAGACCTTTATCCCCTTCCTAAGGAGCAAAAAGTCTATCTGAGTCTTGACCACCGAACTACGGAAGGTAACCAAGTGTACCTCATTCTTGGTGAAGCTCGAATTCGTTACAATTAACCCAAAAGCTCTAGCAAAATCCAAAAGTGAAGCTCCTCCTTCGCTCCTCTCCCCGAAACCAAAGCCTCCATGCACATCGTCATAGCCTCTTGGTGATGACCCGATGTGTGCAGAAGCTACGTGGTAATCTTTATTGACAAGTGAGAACATCCATAGAGGAAATGGATACATGTGAATGGGTGTCTCTTCCATTAGAAGGCAAAGGAGACATTTTGTGGTATTTTGATTGTGCTTCTGCTTGTAAATTTCTGATGTTCATTGGTTCGGTAGTAAATTGGTGAGCTATCATCACTTAAAGAGTTTCCACAGGCATGGAAACTGGGCTTCAACGAGAGATAGAAGAAATTCAGAAAAAGTAATTCCCAGTGTCTTTCCGGTGCTTGTGGCTGGAACTGAACAGAGAGCATCCAGGCAGAGGATATGACCATTACTAGATTCTTAGATTGGTTATCTTTAACTGTTTAACATTTTATTTTTCATGCAGTGAGAAATTATCTGTTGCAGATGATGATATTTTGGATCTTTCTAGATAATCTTCACATGTATAGATTTTCGATAGATAGTCACTAACCCAACAAATAGAAATTGGCGGCCTGCAAATTCTGCAATTGTAGCGTCTATAGACTTTCTTATAATTTGGAATGCCATTTTGGAGGGTTCCTTTTAATTGGTGGCAAGTAGTTTATCATTTATCACCTTGGCGTTTATGTTTATTTTTCTGTTATCTTTGATGAGGGACTGGCACCCCCTTGGTGCCTTGTCTAATGGAATACTCCAACTTCATTTATCAAAAGAAAAAAGCACACACACAAGAGCTAGCAGTTGAAATGGGAAAGTCTAATACTGAATCTGAACGACTTAAAAGTTTCTTAGTTCTGTCTTTAAATCAAAGAGATGCAAAAGTAATGTTTGTTTACCATTACCCACCAAAAAATAGATACAAAAAGATGCTTTAAGGATATATTCAAATGATGCTCATATGGATTATTGTGCAGGACAGTAAGAAAAAAGAGGGGTTCCTCATTAAGGAAATCATTAGGTGTTCCATACATACCAGATCACACAGAGTAGGATTCTTAATTATATTCTCTAGCTGCTCGCCATGAGCTGTACCAATAAGCATAACACCTCTCTCAGCAATTGTACGACAAGCATGAACTTCAGATTCAGTGCCAATCTCATCTACAATGATCACCTCAGGCATGTGGTTCTCCACAGCCTCAATCATAACCTGATGCTGCATCGATGGGTCTGGAACCTGCAATCTTCTTGCCCCTCCTATTGCTGGGTGCGGAATATCCCCATCACCTCCTATTTCATTGCTTGTGTCAACAATAACCTACCACAATGATCTCTAAGCTGTGAAAATTTCTTTCATTAGCAGCACAATAAAGAAATAAGATTTGAGAAACAAAAGCAGGAGAGTGAAACCATAAAGTTAATTGCAGCAGTTAGTTAACAAACCACTCTTTTATGAAGTTCATCTGACAAGACACGAGATATCTCTCGCACAACCGTAGTTTTACCAACACCAGGTCTGTTAAATTCAAGAGAGCCAAATCAGAAAGAGACAGAATAACTTGACAGGATAGCATGGTCTAGTCAATTGTGATAAAGCTTGATTATCAGCTTAGAATAACACATTAGAAAAGATTAAGCCACGAGCAAGTTCAATGGTTCCACTTGAGCTCATATTAGGCCAGCATGATGGGGGAAATAAATTGTTGGTACCATGGTTGATATTGTGCCAAACATAAAGAGAGGGAACACGGGGGGAGGAGATAGCAGTGCAAGCGTCAGTGCTTATATAGTCCCAAACATAACTATGCTTCCTAGATCAGACCAAAGTTACAAATGAGTAAAAGCTAACTCATTATCTCAAATCAGATAGGATTGCAGGTAAGCTGCTTGGATTCAACTAATTGCCATATCTAATTCACATCCAATGACAAAATTACAGGCCTCCAAAAAACAATGGCTTCTGAAAAAATAACATGGTATACACTTGCTAAATCCTCTCAATATCTTGTTAGCCTTGGAAGTGGAGGCTGCATATAGTGGAATTTTATTGGGTATTTAAAATGTGTAATTACCTTACCTAAGTTTATACTACCGGAGAAGGGACATGTTTATTTATTTATTTTAGGTCCGCAAAACCCTCTTATGTTGGGGACAAGCTCGTGAAATCGTTTCCTGATAATGGAGGCAGCGAGACTTGAATCCAAGACCTCTGCCTACTCTAATTCCATTAAAATATGTTACAACCTCAAATAAAAACCTAAGTTGTTAGAGAAGGGACATAATCGTTTATTTATTTCAGGGTTGCAACAAATGTAAAGACATAGTTAAGTAAATAAAGTGTGTTGCATTTAACAGTTTAAACTTTTAGACGAGGTGGTCACCAACTCACCAATGTATTAGATAGACAGAGGTCCTGGTTCAAGTCTCACTGCCACCCACTATGAAAAAGAACTTCCATGTTCTTGGCCAATGAAAACAAATTGGCCCACATGTATGTGGGCTAGTTGAAAACATAATTATGTAAACTAAAGTGTGCTCTATCGAACAGTTTAAGCTTTTTGATGAGGTGATCACACAATTAAATATGGTAAAAGAAGCAATCATAGGTATTGACATCCAGAACAAACGGAGGATCTTTTAGGCACAACACAGATTATAATGTATAATACAATGATAGTGTTCATGGTGCAGTCCACCTTTCAAACCCACAAATAAACAATTTGGCTATAATTTCTGATGAGAACTATTATAACTAACAAATCTTCCTGCTGGATTTCTGGTTGGCCATAAGTTGCTTCTCAGTAATTAATATTGTTGTTGCATCATGCTATCACTGGTCACACATGATTTACATCTATATTTAACTCACCGTCCAACAAACAAGATGCTTTCACCAAAATCAAGCAAATCCCGCACCATGTCAATCTGTCCTCTGGCCCTGCCAACTCGGCAAGTCAAACCAATGACTTCGCCCTTCCTATTCCTAATTGCGGAAATGCGATGCAAAGTACCCTCAATGCCAGCTCTATTATCTCCTCCAAATTGTCCAATTGCCTTGAGGACACATTGTATTTCTTCCATAGAGACCTGCTTAACAGAAGAAACGGATATAACTTTCCATTTTAAAAAAAAGAAGCAGCTATAACTTAGGTCTTCAAATAATTTCCTGGTGTACAGTTGTTCTTTATATTCCTTCAACAAAAGACAATTCAGTGTCAAGAAATTAGATACAACTAAGCTCTTCTGAAAATATTCTAGTGTTCAGTTGTTGCTTTGTATATCCTTCAGAAAAAGAAATCTTAGAATCACTCGAACATTCATAGAGAACCAATTCAGTAGCAAGGCTCAAAACCACCATGTTCTTCTCTTTTCACTTCCTAGTAAACTACAATAAGCTTCGGGTGCTTCTAAGAAAGAAGTGCACTAGTCATTATCATGACAATAAATTCTTTGATATTTTCATAAAGTAGGGTAATTTCAATACCTTTTGTTTACCTCAGTGTTTCGAAGGTAACGCCTGCCAGAATCATCAATGTAGTGTGCTTGTGGCAAACAGCCAAAATCTAAAATCACCTACAAACATAGCATAATATATTTTTGATCAGTATAATAATTATTATAGCATAATAATAAATACAGCATAACAATTTTCATGCATAAACATTACTGATAACCTATGAGATAACACGAATCTCAAATAATTATCAAACCATAAACATTACTGGTAACCTATGTGATAATAGGGAACTCATCCCATCATTTCTTGAAAAGCATAGCTACTGAAACATGTTTGTGGTAAGCAGATAAATTTCGTCAGGTTCAGAAAGATGACAAACAGACTCGGAGCACTTCCCCGTATTGATGGGGCTGCACTAGGGATCGACCCTTAGCCCGTTTTTATTCGCCTTGGTGGTGGATGTTTTGACACGTCAAATTCAGGGGGAGGTGCCATAGTGTATGTTATTTGCGGATGATGTTGTTTTGATTGATGAGACCCGCGGAGGAGTTAATGCTAAGTTGGAGGTTTGGAGACAGACCCTAGAGTCTAAGGGGTTTAGGTTGAGCAGAACCAAGACGGAGTACTTGGAGTGCAAGTTCAGTGAGGTGGAGCGGGAGAGGGACGTGGTAGTGAAGCTTGAGGCTCAGGTCCTACAGAAGAAAGATAGTTTCAAGTATCTTGGGTCTATGATACAGGGAAATGGGGAGATCGACGAGGATGTCACGCACCGTATTGGCGCTAGGTGGATGAAATGGAGGCTCGCTTCCGGAGTCTTGTGTGACAAGAAGGTGCCTTCTAAACTTAAAGGTAAGTTCTACAGAGTGGCGGTTAGACCAGCTATGTTGTATGGGGTGGAGTGTTGGCCAGTCAAGAACTCTCACATCCAAAAGATGAAGGTGGCGGAGATGTGGATGCTACGGTGGATGTGTGGGTTTACTAGGAGTGATAGGATTAGGAATGAGGTTATTCGAGACAAGGTGGGAGTGACTTCAGTGGATGTCAAGATGCGAGAAGCAAGATTGAGATGGTTTGGGCATGTGAGGAGGAGGTGCCCGGATGCCCCAGTACGGAGGTGCGAGAGGTTGGCTATAAATGGTTTCAGGCGGGGTAGGGCTAGACCGAAGAAGTATTGGAGGGAGGTAATTAGGTGTGACATGGATCAGTTGCAGCTTACTGAGGACATGACCCTAGATAGGAAGGTGTGGAGGGAGAATATTAGGGTAGATGGTTAGTAGGAAGGGATGCGCCCATGCTAGTAGGTAGGAGTGTTTGGTTTTGTGGTCCAGTTAGTAGTCATAGGGCTATGCTGGTAGTGTCCTGTTCTTGGTTTTTTGGCGAGTTTGTTGTGCTGGGTTGGTAGACTGTAGTTTTATTTTGTGATAGTCGTGTTTATGCTATGATCTGTTGCTTTGGTGCTATCTATTGTTTCTTGTTTTTGTTCTTGTTCCTATACTATGCTAGTTTATAAACTGTTTTTGCTTTGAGCCGGGGGTCTATTGGAAACAGTCTCTCTACCTCGCCCCTGAGGTAGTGGTACGGACTGCGTACACTCTACCACCCCCCCCCCCGACCCCACTGTGTGGGAATATACTGGGTATGTTGTTGTTGTCATATTTTTCCAGCAAGGGACCTCATTGACACCAGAATATCAGCAAAGCCTTTTGTAGGCACATTTAAGCTGGTAAACTGTAGCGGTAGTAAATCAAGAACAGTTAATTAGCTGACAGTAAGATTTAAGACAAACATCACATATTGCTATTCAAGAGATACAGCGAGTGAAGCTAGAACCATAAAGGAGAAATCTGGTGAAAAAACACATATTCCATCTTTTTGTGAAAGATGTCCCTAAAGTCATGACCATTATATCAAAAGTATTACTGAGGATTATGATGGAGATGTTCCCATTGTTAGATATAGATACCTCTCCTAGTTGATCTTTGCTGGGGTCACACAAAAGTGTGTCCCGTAAGTCACATGGCAGAATCTGCAAAAAGAAGAAAAGAAAATTAAATTATTTTAAGTTCATCTTAAAGCGTGATCTTCTATTACATAAAGCAAATATTTCAATAATACAACTGCCACAAGAGATCAAAATCACCATCTAAATGACCCTCGAACCCCAGCTATCCTACCTTTTGTTTGGACATAAATTACAAAGAAATGTAAAACAAACTTGCAACTGTGATGTACATAGCCCTCCAGAACTGAAATATAAACAAAAAAGCCTTAGTCTACACTAATAATTAAGGGAGGTAAGATGGTTCTTGTGCAACACCCTTGAAGCGTGTGACCTTTTACTTCGTGTATACACTAAATTTTACCACACAAGTTTTTTAAAAAAGGCTGAAAAGTCAATTCTTGAAGCAATTACCTCGTTTTATCTCCCATTCTCCCAGTTTTGGTAGACACTATCCTATGTTTATTTTTTTATTCCTAATCTCCCATTATTAACTTTCTCGTAGACTTTTGTGTTTGATATAAGAAAAGTTCACTTTCTCATGAGGGTAGATTTTCCCAGGAAACCAGTGCTACAAACTCGTAGGAAATATAGAAATACTCCACCGCCTTTCCAAGTTTTAATGTCACTACATTTTTATTTGACTACGAAATAGACTTGCAACTAGTAATGCCAGTACAACTACTACTACTACTACTACTACACCTTGATAAACTAGTAGGAGTTGGCTCCGCCAATTATTAATATCCATTCTGCTCCATTTGGTCCAATTTCATTCAATACTTAATAATTTATCTTGAGGGACAAATTAGGGGTTCTTAAAATTGGGAATTCTCTATATGTCACACTTATTCCTATACTAACATACAATTCTAACCAAACTAAAACACTCCTGTCAAACACTGGCCTTATGTAAGTATACCCAATAACACTAAATCTTGATCCAAACATAGTTGGTAAGCCTATATGGTTATCAAGATATGATCATCTAAGAATAGCTTTATAGAGAGGCTAACTTGCATCAATTTAGAGAGTAGTTAAATGAATGACTTCTCCCTCAACTTCCACTTAAACTTTAAAATCTAGCTGACATGTAAACAACATGTCTTTTTCCCTCCCCTTCCCCCTTTCTAGAATCTTTACGAAAGCACATTTTCTCGAACATTCTTAACAGCTATCTTAACGCTAACTTCTAACAAATTTCACATTATGTGCACACACAAGTGAGTGTCAGATATCCTAGTAATGATAAGGAGACTACGAAACTTGCTCCCTCCACTACCAATCTTAAAAAGGGGGGGAAAAGTTGAAACTATTAGAACTTTAGACACAATCAACTAATCAATTACACCTCAACCCGTAAGTATTTCAGGTAAGTTACATGAATCCTCTATATCCCCGCTCTATTTGGACTACTCGAGCTCATTTCCTTTTAGTACTTGTAAATCCCAAAAACACTAGATGGAACAGTTTGTCCATTTAACATCACTCCAATGTCCATGTAGTGCATTATTTTTTCTGGACGAACTTTACCTTTTGAGGACTCGTGAGATGCTGCCTACTAACATACCTAAACTGTCCTCCTTTATTCTGACTTAAGACTAATTATGCAAACTCACATTGCTAGAGTTGAATAACGAAAACACACACAAAAAGAAAGCCCAAGTACTTGTTGAAATTTAATAGGAAAAAAAGGGAAGAGGAAATCACCTGAAAGAGGGCATTCATATCATCATCAGCATGACTATTACAGCACGAAAGGGCATGAGAACGGTAGCCAGCACGCATCAATGGTTGATAATGTGATAAACTTATGAAACAAAAAGGTTTGTTTTTAATTGATGGACTAATGACACTAGTGACTGCAGACATCAATAAGCTAGACCCCATTTCGCCTACTAATTTTCCGGTTCCTGTTCACTCCATCAAATCAAGATTATGCAAAAAATTCAAGCTTTCATATACAGTGCCAACTCCCAGTACCCTTGCAATAGTGTTTCAGTACCAGAAGCAATTTTGTCGGGGCACACCCATATAGAAGAATGAATGGCTATGTAATTTTAAGCAATTATATTGGGTGTCATATCTTTTCCTTTCTTGCAGCTGCAGGCGTTGGATCAAAAAGTGGATGAGGCAGTGTGAATGAAACTTATCCGAGGGTGAATTCTTGGCTAATTTTTGAAAGGGTAAAGGGTCAAAAATACCCTTCTACTTTCAAAAATTGACTAAATATACCTCTCTCATCACCAAAGTTTTCACTTATACCTCTCAATTGGATGAAAATACCCAATTCAACAAAAATAACCCGAATTTTAAAAAAACAAAATCCTAATCTATAACTCTCCCGCCCGCCCCGACCCACGACTAAAAGTTTTTCACTGTAAAAATCCTATTTATTCAAGCTCTTTGACGTTGACTGTCACATACATAATCAAATAATGCATTAAAAAAATGCACTCTGTAGATTTTTAGTCCAAATAAATTAGGGGAGGGAGAATTTCTTAATATATTTACAATAATAATAAATATGTCTTGGTTCAAAATAAAATTGAATTAGCTATAATATATTTACAAATTTGAAGAAATTGAGGCAATTTAAAATTTTGATAAGTTTGATTTTTGCAGCATTATTTAATTATTAGACTTGTGCCCTTAAACTTTTTAAAAAACTTGTGGCCTAAAAGAAATCATAAAATATTTGTGTGAATATAAATCATCTCAATAAATTCGGGTTATTTTTGTTAAATTGGGTATTTTCATCCAATTGAGGGGTACAAGTGAAAACTTTGGTGATGAGAGGGGTATATTTAGCCAGATAGTATGACGGAGGGTAAATATAGCCAATTTTTGAAAGTAGAGGGGTATTTTTGACCCTTTTCCCTTATTATTATTATGGATCGGGTACCACGAGCTGATATAGTACATGGATCCTGGTGCGTCTCCTGCAGGTCATGAGATATGACTAGTTCGACAGAAATAAGTCTCTTTAGCATGTGTGTACACCTCTTTAGTTACTTTTACATTGTTGATAGATTTTGTGAGTTGGAACGGTGAAATAAAATGAATGAAAGGAGCTCAGAATTATCGTGAAGGTTAGGTAGACATAGATCCCCATGCAATGTGACTTTAAGAGTATTAGTACTTGAATTATGACAATGATATTCTTGACTCAGTTGAAATGTTGCAGACTTGTTGATTGACTTGAGGTGATTATCTGATGGTTGAAATATTTGCTAAGTGTTGGAGTTCCATTTTTATTTGTTATTTAATTTGACTGCATATTTATTCTAATTTGGGTCAACCTATGATATCTACTAGTACATAGTGTTTTATACTGATACTACCATATACTCTTCTTTTATTGAGTGCAGACCGTGTTTCAGAGTCCCAGACGCGACCTCACCTCTAGCTAGAACTGCTACTACGATTCAAGAGTGAGCACTATATCTCAGGCTGTCGTGGATCCTCACCTGGTCATTATCCCTCTTTTGAATGATGAGACTCTTTATGTTTGATTTAGTATGGACATCTTAGATAAGTTTGGTTTTGCTTAGAGTTCTTGTACACGACTTTCGGATCTTGAGGAATGTAATAGGTAGTTAAACTTTTCTGCACTTTTATTATATTTGTTCGACTTTAATCTTGTTTTAAAGTTGATTTTTGCATCATCTTTTCTAAAAATTGGTTAACGGCTGGAATTAAGGTTCGGGTTAGATGGTTCTCCTATCAGAGGGTTAGTGTGGGTGCCACTCACGATAATTTGGGTCGTGATATTTGTTTAATATGATCATTGTCCTTGACTTTCTCTGTCGTAAACTTCTTCTTTTTGTTTGTTCTTTCCAAGATTCCAGGTCACCAATAATTTAACCACGGGAAAGCGTCTTAGAAGGATGATGGATTTGTCGATCATCCTTGTGGTTCCTCAATAGTGGATGTTTCACACCCTTGGGGCTACTGTCTTCCTGTGTTATTTTTGTGGCTGGTCTTAATTCCGGATGCAGAACTCTGCATGTGTCTGCATTATGCCCTTGTAATCTACACTCTATGCAGTAATGAGGCACATAGTCGTATTGTACCTTAACAACTTCTGTGCGAACGCCCCCTGTCTTTTCATTTTTGATATCTATTCTAGCAACTTTTGGAAGATCTGAAGTAAGATCCACTAGGACCTTGACACTGGCACATCTAAGTTAAGTTTTGTTGATGGTGGCTAGGTCTAAATTTAACAGTTCACCTACTACTGAAGCTAAAGTGAATAAAGCTTCCTTGACAAAGAATGTACACAAAAGATTAGGAAACGAGATCCATGTTATAGCTTGTGTGGTTCCCTGTCCACCCTGAATATAGAATCGTAGATTAGGGGACGCATCTGAAAGGATATTACTTTGTTACATCTCTTCACAAAATTTTGTCTATATACGTTGAAAATCTAATTTTAGGCCTATTTTTTGGTTAAATCAAAATCTAAATATTGCCTTTCCTTTTCAATAAAATAATGTAATAGTATTATTTTTTACGAAAGATATATAATTATAGTTCATGAGGCCCCCGAAAATTAGGAGCCTAAAGCATAGGCTGTAGAGGCTTTACTCTAAAGTCGGCCTTGGATAGGATATATACAGATCTTACTCCTACCTTTATGGGTTAGAGAGATTATTTCCGATAAACGCTCGACTCAAAAACAAAGTATCCAACACAGATTGTAAAAAATAAAAACAAAACAACAAAATAGAAAAATATAAAATATGCACAGCAACAAGTAGTAGTACATTGAAGAATAAAAAATGCACGATAAATAAATAAAATTACAAAAAGAAAAACAACAGAGGAGGAGACTAGCCCTATTTCAAATATTAAAGTACAATAATTTTAAATATTGATGATCAAAACAAATATTTATAAATAGTGATGTTGAGGGTGTGTTTGGTATGAAGTTAAATAAATTCCTAGAAAATACATAATATTATTATTTATTTATTGGAGATGGTAAGTAAATAAAATATTACAGAAATATTGTGGGTTAACTAGCACACAATTACACATAGCACCAACCCATCGATCTTCTTTTGAACTAGAATTAGCTTCTTTATAGCTATTAGGCTCAAGTACGCCAATGGTCTCTGCAACTGACAATGCAAATTCCACAAAATCTGCATATCTAGAAAGATTTTGATCAACTACATTTGCAAACCTCTTTGGTCGGTTGATCACTCTCTTCTCTATGCCTGCTGCAATGCTATACGATTGTTATTGTATAGGTGCATCAATATTATCATCTTGATTAAGGTTTTGCACCTCCTCCACTTCTGAACTATTGTGCTGAGCTAGTGGAGATTCAATTTCTAGCTCTATGCGATCGTTGACACCACGATCTGTTTCTGCTATTGCCTTTTCCTTCTGACTGTCCGGTGAGGCAGATTCATTGAATGTCATATTCCTTCTAATAATTAAACTTGGAGTCTTTTGATCTATGCACCACAGTTTGTAACCTTTCACTCCAGTTATACTCTAAAAATATGCACTTCTTTGCTCTCGGCTCAAGTTTTCATCCCTTACGTGAGCATAAGCAGGACAACCAAATATCCTCAAATTTGAATAATCAATAGGCGAACTGGACCAAACCTCAAAAAGAGTTTTGAACTCAATAGCTGTGCATGGAGATCTATTGACCAAATAACAAGTTGTATTAATTGCTTCAGCCTAAATATCCTTGCTAACACATGAGTGTGAAAGCATACTTCGTGCCCTATCACAAAGTGTTCTATCCATATGTTCTGCAACACTATTTTTTTATGGTGTTCCAATACAAGTGCGGTGTCTCACTATGCCCTCTTTGCTGCAGAACTCATTGGACTCTAAGTTGCAAAATTCCAACCCATTGTCAGTTCGAAGACGCTTGACTTTTCTTTCAGTCTGCCTCTCAACCATCGTCTTCCATTTAACAAATGTCGAAAATGTCTCATCTGTTATTTTCAAAAAATACACCCATACCACTCTTGAGTAATCTTCAATCGAAGTCATAAAGTACCTAGCACCACTTTTGGAGGAAACTCTGTTTGGACCCTTAAGTCTGAAATTATATAATCTAACTTATCTTTGATCTTGTGCTCTGCTTTCTTGATGAACTTTACCTTTGTTTGCTTACCAAACACACAATGTTCACAAATATTCATAGCTTGATTTTTGTATCCATCCAACAAATTTTTCTTGCTCAACAAAGACAATCCTTTGTCACTCATATGACTAAGTCGTAAGTGCCACAACTGAGACTGATTCGAATCACTCCTTTAAGAAGCTACAATTGTTTGCCCTACAACTACACTAGCTTGAAGATAATATAGTCTAGAATGTAGCTTATCCTTCATGAGTACCATGGAGCCTTTACACACTTTAAGTGTCCCATTCTTTGAGTGAAATTTATACCCTTGATCATCCAAAGTCGAATTCTTCTTCATTCGAGGAACATGCTAACACTCAATATTTTTGATAATGTCATCGAACATTTTCAATGTTATGTTACCAATCCCCTCTACCTCTAATGGATTATCATCACCTAGGTAGACAGTTCCACTCGTCTGCTTGTAAGTTGCAAACCAGTTCTTGTATGAACACATGTGGAAAGTTACACCAAAATCAAGAATCCAAGAATTATGCCTATGATCAAAACTCGTGGCATAAACTTCCCCTACATAATCATAATCATCAAAATTGTTGCTAGTGTCAACAATATTTGCTGAGTAATTAATTTTTTGCTTCCCTTTTTTCTCCTTTATCTTAGAACAATCTATTTTGTAGTGACCTTGCTCCCCGCACTCATAACAGTTCTGCTTCCTTGCTCTAGACTTTGATCTGTCGTTAAACTTTTTCCTATTAAAGTCCTTTTGTTGTGTTCCTCCCCTAGTCACAAGACCTTCGCCCTCAGTTTTGCTATTTGAAAAGCTCTTCTTCAACTCTTTAGATTTTAGTGCATTACTAACATCATCCAGTGAGATACTATCTTTTCCATATAGCAATGTATCATCAAAAGTATCGTATGACCGTGGTAAAGAACATAACACGATCAAGACCTGATCCTTACTCTCAATTTTGATATCTACGTTCTTCAAGTCTATTATAATTGAATTAAACTTATCAAGGTGAGTTTTAACTGGTGTACCTTCATACATTCGAAGATTGTACAACCTCCTTTTCAAGTAGAGGCGGTTTGTCAATGATTTCTTAGAACACAGATCTTCCAGCTTCTTCCATGCCATTGCTGCATATTTTTCTTTAACAATTTCCCAAAGAACGCTATCTGTAACGCTCATGAAAATCGCACTCAAAGCCCTCTCCTTCAGGTCTTCTTTCTATGTCTCTTTCATCTCCTCTGAAAAAGTCTCCTCGATTGTCTTCCATAACCCTTGTAACACCAGGGACGATCTCATTCTAATCTTCCATAGACTAAAACTAGATCCCCTATTGAATTTCTCTACTTCATACTTTGTTGAATATGATAGGGACATATCAACCCTTGACTATGTGTAGAAACTCTAACCTTGCTCTCATACCAATTATTGTGGATATATTGTGGGTTAATTAGCACACAATTACACACAAAGAAAATAGAGAATAAAAATAACACAAGGATTTAACGAGGTTCGGCTATGCCTAATCTTCCAAAAAAAAGCAGAGAGAGTTTTTCACCATGAAAGAAGAGAAGTTTACAATACTCTTAGAATCCTCAACTACAACCCTACATATAGATCCCAAGTAGTCCCAAACTTATAAGGAAAAGGTTCTCCCAATCCTACAAGGACTATACTTTCTTTTTCCAAATCTATTAGGACAAAGAGTTTCCTAAACCAATAGGGATTATGAGTTTCCTAAAATATACAAGGGAAAAAATTCAAGACATAATTAACACAAAAAATATTATTTCAAAATTATTTATATACAATTTAGACATACACTATAGGGATGGAGGTGGGATGGGTAGGAGTGGAGGGGATGAGGGGGTGGGAGGTGGGTTGAGGGTGCTAAGGGCAGTGGCGGATCTATGATTTTCACTAAGAGGGTTTGAAAAATAAAAATATAGTGGCTAAGATATAAACTTGAACCCTCAAGGTGAATTTTGAATTTTCCTAAATCACTGAGTCAATTTCTACTCTTGTATTTATGAGATTCAAAATTTATATATACATAAAAATAAAATATTACTTTACATATACAATAACACTCTTCCACCCCTTAAACTCGCCCCTAGCTAAGCGTGGAGGGAGGTGCAAAGGGTACAAGAGTGGGCAATGGGTGGTGTTTTGGGGGTAAAGGAAGACAATTACTAATAGGTAACACCCGTTTATAAAACTTGTTTTTACTACTTTAATAAGAGAAGTCATATTGCTTATTTTGTAGAAAAAAATATTTTTAGAAGCTTTTTAACCCATCAAATATGAAAAAACTAAAAAGAATTTCAAAAACTATTTTCTTCAATCTCAATTTACCCCAAGAGCATTACAGTGGCAAGGAATTGTTTTCAAAAAGGGAAAAGGGTCAAAAATACCCCTTTACTTTCAAAAATTGGTTATATTTATCCTCCGTCATACTATCTAGCTAAATATACCCCTCTCATCACCAAAGTTTTCACTTGTACCCCTCAATTGGATGGAAATATCCAATTTAACAAAAATAACTCGAATTTATTGAGATGATTTATATTCACACAAATATTTTATGATTTCTTTTAGGCCACAAGTTTTTCAAAAAGTTTAAGGGCACAAGTCTAATAATTAAATAATGCTGCAAAAATCAAACTTATCAAAAATTTAAATTGCCTCAATTTCTTCAAATTTGTAAATATATTATAGTTAATTCAATTTTATTTTGAACCGAGACATATTTATTATTATTATAAATATATTAAGAAATTCCCCCTCCCCTAATTTATTTGGACTAAAAATCTATAGAGTGCATTTTTTAATGCATTATTTGATTAAGTGTGTGACAGTCAATGTCAAAGAGCTTGGATAAATAGGATTTTACAGTGAAAAACTTTTAGTTGTGGATCGGACTGGGCGGGCGAGTTATAGATTAGGATTTTATTTTTAAAAAAAATTCGGGTTATTTTTGTTAAATTGGGTATTTTCATCCAATTGAGGGGTACAAGTGAAAACTTTGGTGATGAGAGGGGTATATTTAGTCAGATAGTATGACGCAGGGTAAATATAGCTAATTTTTGAAAGTAGAAGGGTATTTTTGACCCTTTACCCAAAATTAATGTCAATATCTGTATCGACTCATGATACTCGCTCCAACTAATAATGTGAACCTATGGTTATAAGTTTCTACCTTTCAGGCTATACACAGTGCATTAATCTCACGTACACTCTATTATTCATGTTCTTTCAATCTATACCATGTAAACATAGCTTATTCATTCAAGCATACAACATGATCACAAATTATTAATTCAAACATGTCCGAAGACCAATCACAAGTCATTTAATTCAAACACATATAAGCACTAAAATGAGTCTGAACTCCAATTAAACCATAACCTACCTCGACTTAATTCTCGACTCAAGCAAGTTTAATTTCCGAAGCCTTTTCTTTCTTTAACGCCTCAACACGTTCAAAGTCTAAAACCAAACAAGTATAAGAGTAATTAATTATTTTCTCTTTATTTCAAGCCTTGAGAATTTAACCCACTAATTATACCCTTATTCGAGGTCTTTAGCATTCTCCAAGGGTAAATTAATGGAAAAACTAAATAAACAATCAAACATCCTTACCCTAATTACTAAATATCCCAATACTTTAAAATAATTACATTTATCCCATTAAATTGAAATTACATGGTTAAAAAACTGTATCCATCACAATCCCTAAAAAAGGGCCTAAAATCACTCAACTTGTATCTAAAGGCAACTGTTGTTCTCTCTCTATAATTGTTTTCCCCAAATCACTCCTTCAACCAAGGATCATCTTCCACACGATCTTCCTCCACTTTTCAAAAAAATTTGGCGCTTGCTGGATCATAATCTTCCATTGTTGAGGTTGGTAAAATTCGTTTTTCAACTTCTACTATAGTTTAGTTCTAAGTTATCATAATCTATAAGAGCAATTACTTGATAACGAATCAACGATTGCCTTCATGGATAACGAATCAGATAACTTGATAATACCAAGTAACCAACAATGGCCTTCATTTGATTTAGGTATATCTCAAATGGAGAACAATGAAGTGCCTTCTCCGACCTTTGTTCCGGCTGTTAGAGACTTTGAAGAAGAAGACTTTGCTGAAAATAGATCCAAATTTAGAAACGATCAAGTCAAAATGAATGAATTGCACAAAAATTTGAAATCAAGAACAAGGGACTCAAACCCAGATGTTATTTTCCAGTGTTACCAACTTGTTACCATGTATCCAGTGTTATTTTCCATGTATCCAAGTATACATATATCTATCTGAGTTGTAAATGTGTAACTTTTGTAAATTTAAAGTTTCAAATCAAAACAAAGCAATACGTATCCAGGGATAACATTGTAAGCAAATCTTGTGTTACATGTATCCAGGATTAATTCATGTTAACATGTATCCCAATACTACTGCAACATGCTATTTGAGATGTTGGTAACATGTATCCTTAACACTGTTACAATGTATCCAAGCTTACAAACTTGTATCCAATATTAACATATATCCAAGTATACCTATATCTATTTGCTGTTTAGATGGGTATCCTTAGATATTGGGAAGTATCCTTAACACTGTTATAATGTATCAAAGCTTATAATCTTGGATACAGTGTTAACAGTGTATCCAAGTATACCTATTGTTGTTTGCTGTTTAAATGTGTATCCTTAGATATTTGAGATCTATTATTACCTGTATCCTGTATAATGGAGTTACTTGCTGGTTTGATGTGTATCCAAGTAATTTTAAATTGAAATTTGAATTCTCCAGTTGTTTGTGGAGATGAGGATACTGCAGATGAATTTCAAAGTGATTGACGCGTGATTTACTCCTTATTAATTGTAAATCTGTTATTTCCTTTTAAAGCGCCCTAATAGTAATAGATTTACAATCAATGATTTACTCCTCATTAATTGTAAATATTTTATTTTCTTTTAAAGCGTCATAATAGAAACAGATTTACCATTAATGAAGAGGTTATATGTATCCAGGATACACGAAAATACAAAGGATACACGCCTTTTCTTTTTTAAACTATCGGGAAAAATGTAATATTTTAAAGTAGTGGGATAAAACATAATTAGGGACCAAACTACTGTGTTTTATGTTGTTTACACTAAATTAATCACCAACTAGCGCCACATTATTCATATGATCAACATTCAAAAGATTTCTAATCAAATTTTCTCCTTTTGGCCATTTTTATGCTAAAGGTCATACCTTTGTGGAATTCAAGGTTCCCAATTCATTTCAAAACATGTCAAGAACTATCAAGTTCATGCTAGAAAGTATTAACTAACATCCTAGGATCAATTCTAGGTGAAATTACACCTATCCATAGAGTTTTTCCCTTATTCATACTTTTAGGGCTCTAAACCCATAATTCTACCATTGAACCACAATCTAATGATCCTACAAGGATTAATGATTGTTAAATGAAGAGATTTACGAAACTTATCTCAAACGAAGGAAAATGCCCTAATCTTGAAAAATCATCTTTTTGGAGCTCTAGAACGTAACTTAGTGATTTTGAAAAATAAACTCTGAAAACTGAATTAAGTCAGGTAATCTGCCCTATCACTCATGACAGTTGTCCTTTTCTCGTTACAGCGAGACCGCTATGGCAGGACTTGGCTCGCTATAGTGAGCTCTGACCATGTTAGGCCCGTTACGATGAAACTCATCCGCTATGATGGATTTGCTACAGCGAAAAATACATCACTGCAGCAACTATAAAAATGAAACGTCAGAAACTCACCCAAAACTCCCCATTTCACAATACAATCTTAATTTCTAGACATCACGAATCAATCTTGACATGATAACCACTATAACTGGAGTTCTATGAACCCGTTCACCATCCCAAAGCTTCCTACAGGATTCTACACCACTCGACTATCCACCACGAAATACCATAATATCAAACATTACACCGTGAATCAAGAATTACTACTTAAGCACATAATACTAGATTTCTATCAAAACTCACTCAGGCTTGAGATTTATCAACTCTCAACTTAGAGGAAAACTCTAAGTGGACACTTACACCCCAACCACACTATAACGATAGAACAAGTCGTTACAAAATATTTTGCCATAATACCCATATTAATTAATGTTTAGTCTTAAGTCTTGAGAAATGATTTGAAGAATAAGTAATTAATGTTAAGAATAAGATATGAAAAATAAATATGTTTTTCTCTTGATCTGCTAAAAGTGACAAGTAAAAGTGAAAATATATTTTTAATATAGTGAATGAGTAAAAGTGAATGGAGGGAGTAATAAGTTTTTCTTTTATAAAACATATAAAAAGGAACTCACAGATTAAATTACACCAAAGTCAAAAGTCTATTAGTCTGTTTGACTAAGTTTTTTGGTGATCAAAATATATTTAATTGCACGGTTTGCTCTTCAAATGAGCTAATTTTTAGTTTTTGTTTTAGCCATCGAACTTATGCCTAGTGGAGAATAAGTTATATAAAGGCGCAAAACATAACTTATTGGATTTTATGATGCAAAAATATAAACTTATGCCCCATGAAAAATTTATTTATCTTGAGGAGCAAAAAATTAAAAACCAGCACAAAATATGGGTAAAATTGCAATGACCCAGCCAAAAGTGCTTCTTTTTTTTAAAAGAGGTGCTTTGCCAAACTTTAGGGAGAAAATAAGTGTTTTTGGAGAGTAACATAAACTTTTTCTCAAAAGCTAAAAAAGTAGTTTTTTCCCAAAAATAGTTTTTTATAAAGTAATTTTGAGAAAATACACTTAGAAATACCTTTTAAAAGTTTGACAAACACTAATTACTGCTCAAAATGTGTTTCAAATTGATTAGCCAATCACAAAATCTTTCTCACCAATTTTTTTTAAAAATACTTTTCAAAATAAGTTAATTTTAAAAGATGGACCAAACATGCTACTCCATATATCTATGAATTTAGCCGAAAAAGTGAGAAGTCTCAACCATATATTATTTTGAAAAAATTACATAACGAGCCAAACATCTCTACCATATTTACTAATTCTTCTACTACTTTATTTTAATTACTTAATATATCACATCTTATCAAAAATCTGCCTAGATACATCGCGTGTATCAAATACATGTGGATACATGTGTAACCCCTCAGATACATGTCGATACATGCTGTAACTCCTCAGATACATGTGATAGATCTTGTTATCTCTCAGATATATGCGGATGTGATGTATCTGAGACTAAACCATATATTCGGACAACAGATACATGCCTTATGTGATTATCCAAGATAAAATTTTGTATCTGAATGCCTGTAGGGATGTATCTGAGTGGTGTAGATGCCTGTAGGGATGTATCTGAGCCTGTAGCGATATATCTAAGTGGTATGTTATGTAATTTAGAAAGTAGTGGAAGAGAGTAGTGAGCCATTGAATTACTTATTTTCAAGCAGAAATTTGACATGTTTAGATAACATGATCTTATGTATTCATTAAATTGCATGCTTAATTCTTCAAGTCATGAATTTAGAAAGAAAAGTATATTTTGAATTATGGCTACGCTAAGTTTTAAGATTTATGAACTGAAAGTGCATAACATCAAATATGTCTCTATGCTTTTCAAATAGATATGACATCAGATATGTCATCAGTTATGATCAGTTTTGGCATCAAATATTCCACAAGTATGATATGAACTATATGTATTATTTTGGAAGTAGTATTTAGTACCGAGCGACGAGGGTTCAAATAACCCAAGTCCAGAATTACGTGCCACCATAGGTTACTTTCTGTGGCTCATGACAGGATCTCATTCATATGGTTCTAACCTTGGACGGTTAGGACAACCTTTTTTAGTGGGTGCATGATACTGGACTCCATGTAGCTCACCATGATTTATGTCGGTTATTAGAAACTCCCGCATGAAAGTTTTAAGATTTATGCTCTTCTATTTCATGTTTTCAGCTTTAACTATGATCTTGACTTATGATTTCTCTCATGATGCTTGAACTCAGTTTTAACTATGTTCTAAGTATGTTTTATCACATTCATGAATGTCTCACATATTCAGTACATCCTATAGTACTGATGCATATTTTGCGCTCCATCCTATTACGATGTAGATTCAGGTTCTACTCCCCAGGCGCATGGCTAGTCGTTATCAGCTATCCGGACTATCGTGGTCAGTCCTCATCATCCAAGGACCATAGTTATGAGTAGTGTTTTTTTGTCTCTTTCCTATTGGATTTTTGAGTTAGTTGGGGTCTTGTCCCATCAACTCCTATTTCAAATTTAGAGGCTTCAGACATAGCTAGTTTGTATTCTAGATTGGTTTTTCATAGACTTTATCCTATTTCAGTTTGTAGATTTCTATATTTATTATGTATGCTTCCGCTTTATTTTCTTATGACCAAGGGTTAACTTGGTACACTTGTGCTCCCAGGTCCCATGTTATATCTAGGTGGTAGCCTCGGGGCATGACAAACTTGGTATCAGAGCCTCAGGTTCAAGAGTCCTAGAGTGTCTAAAGCCACATCAAGTAGAGTCTCTTTCATGTGTGTGAAGTGCGCCACCCTTATGAGAGGAGAGCTATGAGATGTCTTAGAAAAAGTTCACTTCTTTCATGATCAGTATCGTGCGATAGAGTTTAACTCTGGTACTCTTCTAATCCATTCTTGTTACGTTTCAGATTATGCCTCCTCACCGTGCTATGCCTCGCTGGGCCAATACTCGAAATGCAAATCTTCTGATTCCAGACCCCGAGGTCATGAATGCAGAGTTTTGGAATGCTATTTATATGTTGGCCTAGACTATGGCTGCCCAAGCCAATCAACAGGCTCATATCCCCATTCACCCTCAAGGTGGGGCAACAACCCGAGTTAGAGATTTTATCCGTATGAACCCGCTGGAATTTTGGGGTTCGAAAGTTAGTGAGATCCGCTTAACTTTATGGATGAGGTAAAGAAGATCTTTTATGTGATGCAGGTTGTTAGAGTTGAGGGTGTCGAGCTAACTTTCTACCACTAAAGGACGTGGCTCATATCTTGTCTACCCAGTGGAAGGAGGCTAGAGCTAGGGACATGGTCCCTATAGCCTGGGAGTGTTTTGAGAGGGCTTTCCTCGATCAATTCTTTCCCCAAGAGTTGAGGCAAGCTAAGGCCGAGGAGTTTGTGAACTTGAGGCAGGGATCAATGTCAGTCTAGGAGTACAATTTGAGGTTCACTCAGTTGTCTAGGTATGCTCCGTCTATGGTAGCAGACCCGCAATATCAGATGAGTAAGTACATCTATGGAGTATCAGATTTAGTGAAGAAAGAGTGTAGGTCCACTATGTTGCTGAGTGATATGAACATTTCTCGACTCATGAGTCATGCTCATCAGATCGAGGGAGACAAGTTGAGGGAGATGTCTAGGGATAATAAGAGGGTTAGATCTGAGGGTTCAAGTTTTGGCCATCATAGGTCTGGAGGCGGACATCGCTTTTTGTTTCAAAAGAAGTCATCGGGACCCGTGCATTCTTCAGCCAATGCTCCTACCCAGGCCCCCAGGCCTCATCATTATCAGTTTGGTAGAGCTTCAGGTTCGCAGTCTCAGGGTAGTATTGCAAGAGGTCCTTCTCACCCGGTTTGCAACAAGTGTGGAAAGAATCATCCGGGGGAGTGTTGGTTGGGCACAGGTGGTTGCTATGGGTGTGGGCAGGTTGGACACATTATTAAGGATTTCCCTTCAGCTAAAAAAGGACAGGGTGGTAGTAGGACTCAGTCTGCCCCAGCAGTATCAGGGAGTCGACCAGCCCAACATGGTGTTGCTTCTAGTTCTGGTGGTCAGCACCTGAACTGCCTTTATTCCATGTCCTCTCGTCAGGACCAGGAGAGTTCACCAAACATTATTACTGGTATGTTGAAAGTCTTCTCTATATATATGTATGCTTTATTGGATCTCGGTGCCTTCTTATCTTTTGTGACCCCTTATGTTGCTTGTAAGTTTGAGATTTGTCCTGATCAGCTTTTAGATCCATTTTGTGTTTCTACCCCTGTTGGTGAGTCAGTCCTAGCCAAAAGAATCTACCAAAATTTTCCTATCTCAGTCCTTCATAGAGTCACTTCAGCAGATCTAGTAGAGTTGGAGATGACTGATTTTGACATTATTCTTGGTATGGATTGGTTGTATGCATGTTATTCCTCGGTCGATTGTCGTACTCTTGTTATCAGTTTCAAGTTTCCAAATGAGCCTGTCTTAGAGTGGCAAGGTAGTCCTCCATCCTCAAAGGGACATTTCATATCTTATCTCAAGGCTAGGAAGATGATCTCTAAGGGTTATGTTTATCATATAGTTCGGGTTGTGGACACGGAGTCCAAAACCCCGTCCCTCCAGTTAGTTCCTATTGTAAAGGAGTTTTCCAAAGTGTTTCCCGAAGATTTACCCAGAGTCCCTCCCAAGCGGGAGATCGACTTTGGAATAGATCTTCTTCTAGCTACAAATCCTATCTCTCTTCCTCCCTATATAATGGCTCCCGCGGAGCTTAAGGAATTGAAGGATCAGTTGAAAGACCTCCTTGATAAGGGTTTTTTTTGACCCAACATCTCTCCATGGGGTGCTCCACTCTTATTCGTACAAAAGAATGATAGTTCCCTCAGAATATGTATTGACTACCATCAGTTGAACAAGTTCACAATCAAGAATAAGTATCCCATTCCTAAGATTGATGACTTGTTCAATCAGCTTCAGGGTGCTAGTTTCTTCTCCGAGATCGACCTTAGATCCGGTTATCATCAGCTTCATGTTAGAGAGTATGATATTTTGAAGATAGCCTTTATAACTTGGTATGGTCATTATAAGTTTGTAGTTATGTCCTTTGGTTTAACAAATGCTCCCACAACTTTTATGGATTTGATGAACCGTGTATTCAAGCAGTACTTGAATATGTTTATGATTATTTTCGTTGATGATATTCTTATCTATTCTCAGAGTAACGAGGAGCATGCGGACCATTTTAGAGTGGTGTTACAAACTCTCAAGGATCGATAGTTATTTGCTAAGTTTATCAAGTGCGAGTTTTGGATGCAGTCTGTTTCCTTTCTGGGTCATATTATGACTAGAGATGGTATTTGAGTTGATTCTCAAAAGATTGAGGCAATAAAGAACTGGCCTAGACCTACTTCCTCGTCTGATATTAGGAGCTTTTTGGGTTTGGCTGGTTACTACAGGAGATTTGTGGAAGGGTTTTCTTCCATTGTTTCCCCTTTGACTTGGTTAACTCAGAAGAAAGTTAAATTTTAGTGGTCTGATCTATGTGAGAAGAACTTTCAGCAATTGAAAACTAGATTGACCACAACTCCAGTGTTGGCTCTACCCGAGGGCCTAGATGACTTCGTTGTGTATTGTGATACTTCTAGGATTGGTTTGGATTGTGTGTTGATGCAGTATGGGAGGGTGATTGCTTATGCTTCGAGACAACTTAAGATTCATGAGAAAAACTACCCTACTCATGATCTTGAGTTAGCAGCTGTGGTTTTTTTGCTTTGAAGACTTGGAGACATTACTTGTATGGTGTTCACATGGATGTATTCACTGATCATAAAAGTCTTCAGTATGTGTTCACTTAAAAGGAATTGAATCTTCATCAAAGTAGATGGATTGAGCTTCTCAAGGATTATGATATGAGTGTGCTTTACCATCCGGGTAAGGCCAACATTGTGGTGGATGCACTTAGTAGATTGTCCATGGGTAGAGTGTCTTTTGTTAAAAATGGAAAGAAGGAATTAGCCAAGGATGTTCATCGACTTGCTCGATTGGGAGTTTGCCTTATGGATTTGACAGAAGGTGGTGTTATTGTTCAGAGTGATTCCGAATCATCTTTGGTAGCCGAAGTGAAAGAAAAGCAAGACAGGGATCCTCTTTTGCACCTGTTGAAGGGTGCAGTCCATCATCAAAGAGTAGAGGTTTTCTCCCAAGGGGGAGATAGTGTGATTCGATATCAGGATCGATTGTGCATTCCTGACACAGATGGGTTGAGACAACGGATTTTGATAGAGGTTCATAGGTCCAGGTATTCTATTTACCCCGGTGCCACCAAGATGTACTGTGACCTATGGGAATTATATTGGTGGAATGGCATGAAGAAGGACATAACATGCTTTGTGCCTAAGTATCCCAACTAACAACAAGTGAAAGTAGAGCATCAGTGACCGGCCAGTATGACTCAGGATATTGATCTTCCTACTTGGAAATGAGAAGTGATTAATATGAATTTCATTACTGGTTTGCCTCGTACCCGAAGGCAACATGATTCTATTTGGGTGATTGTTGACAGGATAACTAAGTCATCCCACTTCTTGGCTGTTAAGACTGTGGATTCAGCAGATGATTATGCCAGACTCTACATTCAGAAGATAGTCTGATTGCATGGTGTTCCATTTTCTATCATTTCTGACAGGGGTACTCAGTTTACATCTCAGTTTTGGAAGTCATTTCAGAGAGGTCTTGGTATCCAGGTTAAGCTTAGCACAACTTTTCACCCTCAGATGGATGGGCAGGCAGAGCGTACTATTCAGACTTTGGAGGATATGTTGAGAGCTTGTGTGATTGATTTCAAAGATAATTGGGATGATCACTTACCTCTTATCGAGTTTGCCTACAACAACAACTTTCATTCTAGCATCCAGATGGCTCTTTATGATGCACTTTATGGATGGAGGTGTAGATCTCCTATTGGTTGGTTTGAGGTAGGTGAGGCAACTTTGATTGGCCCAGATTTGGTTCATGAGACTATGGAGAAGGTTCAGATTATTAGAGAGAGGTTGAAGACCGCTCAGAGTCGACATAAATCATATGTAGATGTGAGGAGGAGAGAATTAGAGTTTGAGGTTGATGATTGGGTATTTCTGAAGGTGTTACCCATGAAGGGTGTGATGAGATTTGGTAGGAAAGGAAAACTTAGTCCCCGCTATTTGGGTCCTTATCAGATTTTGAAAAGAGTTGGTGGTGTTGCTTATGAGCTGGATTTGGGAACAAAATTAAAAGCGGTTCATCCGGTTTTCTATCTTTCCTTGTTGAAGAAGTGTGTTGGTGATCCAACCTTGATTGTTCCTTTGGAGGATGTGGGTGTGAAGGATAGCCTTATACGAGGAAGTCCCCATAGAGATTCTTGATCGTTAGATTCGGAGGTTGAGAAACAAAGAAGTCACTTCGGTAAAGGTCCTTTGGAGAAATCAGCTAGTTGAGGCAGCTACTTGGGAAGTAGAAGCAGCCATGAAAGCCAAGTACCCTCATCTCTTTCCTTCCAATCCAATTCCAGCCTAAGGTAATAGTTTTCTCCTCAGTATATTCCTCCAGTCCTATTCCATCAGTTTCCCTTATGATCCTAGCATGCATTCATGTTTTTCGAAGTTAGTTCTATCATGTTTCAAGTTGAAAAGCTCAGTTTTCATGTTTGACCTTGAAGTTCATGTTTTTGTTATTGGGTTGGGCTATTTTCTCTACAGATTTTCCTTGCTTAGTATTCATTCGAGGATGAATGATCCCAAGGAGGAGATATTATAACATCTTGAAATTTGAATTAGATAACAAACCTTGAATCCAGAACATCCCACAGCTGTTGGACACCACGGGAAGCCGCCACAGGCATTGGAGCTCCGACGGGACATGGGGCATGCCGTGGGAAGCATCCAGTGACTCTTGGCCATAGTTCCTCCCAGCCCGATGGGCTGTCACGACGGGCGTCACGGATGCGATGGCCTGTGGGAACCCACTGTCGGAATGCTCCAGTGATTTCCCCTGCCTTCCTTTCATCACCACAGGTATCATGGCTGCGACAGCCTGTGGGACCACGTCATCAGAACCCTCCAGCACCCTAGAATTTTAGACCTTCCCTCAGATGCCTTGGCCGATGGGCCGTCATGGGTACGACGCCCGTTGGGCAGCATGTAAGGCGGCAATCTTTCTGCAACTTTTTATTTTATGTCAGGTGTATTCTGGTGTTTTCCCCTATTCTTCAACCCCTAAGTGAGGTTATTTTGGCCATTTTTAGTAGGATTTTATTCCCTAATACCCTAAACTCTTATCATTCTAAGTCATTCTATTCCAAAAGTAGAAAGAGTTCCTCTTCTCCAAGTCTCATGCTCCAAGTTCAAGCCTCCTTTTATTTTCAATTTCAGTTGGGTTAGCTTAAATTAAGGTATGTGGGTATTCAACAATGGGTTCCTTTCACCCTTGTGCCCAAAACCCTGAATTCTTATTTTGATTTATGAACTTGTGAAATTAGGGTTTTGATTCGAATTGGGGTAAACTTATGAAATCACCTTTTGAGCATCAATTTATGGTTTCTCATTACTTAGCTATGATTTATTTGAAGTCGCTTTATCGATTTCAAAATCCCATGCATTAAAGTTGATTTCTAGCATGATTCCATTGAATTGCATGTTTTCAAGCAGAAATTTGACATGTTCAGATAACATGATCTTATGTATTAATGACATTGCATGCCTAATTCTTCAAGTCATGAATTTAGAAAGAAAAGTATATTTTGAATTATGACTATGCTAAGTTTTAAGATTTATGAACTGAAAGTGCATAACATCAGATATGTCTATGCTTTTCGATCAGATATGACATCAGATATGTCATCAATGATGACCAATTTTGGCATCAGATATGCCACAAGTATGATATGAGCTATATGTATTATTTTGGGAGTAGTATTTAGCACCGAGCGATGAGGGTTCAAATAACCCAAGTCCAGAACTATGTGCCATCATAGGTTGCCCTCTGTGGCTCATGACAAGATCGTATTCACATGGTTCTAACCTTGCCCGGTTAGGACTATCTTTTTCAGTGTGGGTGCATGACATTGGACTCCATGTAGCTCACCATGGCTTATGTCAGTTATTAGAAATTCCTGTATGAAAGTTTTAAGATTTATGCTTTTCTACTTTATGTTTTCAGCTTTAACTATGATCTTGACTTATGATTTCTCTCATGATGCATGAACTCAGTTTTAACTATGTTCTAAGTATGTTTTATCACATTCATGCATGTCTCACATATTCAGTACATCCTATAGTACTGACGCATATTTTGTGTTGCATCCTATTACAATGCAGATTTAGGTTCTACTCTCCTGGCACATGGCTAGTCGTTGTCAGCTATCCAGACTATCTTGGTGAGTCCTCATCATCCGAGGACCATAGTTATGAGTAGTGTTTTTATGTCTCTTTCCTATTGAATTTTTGAGTTAGTTGGAGTCTTGTCCCATCAACTTCTATTTCAGATTTAAAGGCTTCAGACATAGCTAGTTTGTATTCTAGATTGGTATTTTGTAGACTTTATCCCATTTCAGTTTGTGGATTTCTATCTTCATTATGTATGCTTCCGCTTTGTTTTCTTAATATATCTGAGTACGCTATGACCAAGGATTAACTTGGGACACTTGTACTACCGGGTCCCTTGTTATGTCTAGAGGGTAGCCTCGAGGCGTGACAAAAATGAATAGGTAAAAAATAATTATTAATAATAAGTAAAACTCTAATATACAAAAATAACTTTATAAATATATTTCAATGCATGTAATACAAAAAAATTAAAAATATATTTATAATAAATTTCTAACAAAAACTTTATATTTATATTGTAAATGAATTTATTATAATTTTAAAAAAATTGATTAATAACAATTAAAATTCGTTAGTTTATATAAACAATAAAGCTTAAGGGATAAGTGCTTATTCATCCAGAAAATGGCATAGTATATTCCGTCGCCCAGTTGCCAAATTGTCAAAACAGATTCTATTAGCGCACAGACTTCGAATAGAAGATACTCTATCAACCTATTTGTTTACGCGCTTGAATGTTCTCAGCTCGGACTACTTCCCTTTGTTATATTCCTCCATCATAGTACTGTTGAAAATTTTATGAAAAATACCTGAATCACGAACACTGTAGGAAAATCTTGATAGCTTGAGGCATGTCAAAAGACACTATCATTAAGGATATTTCACCCGCTACAAGTGTATCTCCAAGGATTCAACAAGCTCTTCTAGTATAAACTAGGAGTCAAAATCTAACAAAGATTAATTAAAAAAAATCCCAGCATTATAGAATTTTGGGAGGTGGACTTTTTCTTAGAGATATATATTGTTCTCTACCACTTTGTGAAAGAAGAAGAGTAGATTTATAGATAAACTCCAAAGCCTCCAATGTTAATAAAAATAAGAATAAGATTAATGAAAAACTTAATGTGATTGAATAGTCAAACCATTTGTCACACTAATGACAAGAATTGAACGAATATAAAGGCAATAATATCCATTCAATGGCTACCTTCAATTATCATATTAATGAGAATAACTAATTATTAGAAGAAATGTATTAATAATGGGTGAATAAATCTTGTCATAATTCAAATAATGGTTAAAAACAAAGGCTCATTGAAAAGATTGTTATGACACATCTGGTGGACATCCAGAGAATAAATCTGGACATATTCATAGTCAATAGTGACACTTCACTTTTGAGATGCACTCATTTTTTCTAACAACTCCGTCACTGTTATCATCCCGACGTGGCATTCAGAATTGTAATTACCTTTCATAACAGCCCTGTCATTTTAAACACAAACTCTGTATAAAAATCTTTCTCTCTTTGCATATCTTAGCACAACATCTGCCATTTCTCTACAATACGCATTCACATTGACGATTGGTTGACTTGCCAGAGTTTTTTCCATAATCTACAGATCAACGATTAATTCAACTTTTTTTCCCCATTTAATAAACTTTTCAGAAATTTCTCGAGAAATGGCGTTATATATATACACAAATACACCTACATTCCCTCTTTGTTTTCATCAACAACACAGAGAAAAAACATCACACAGGAAGAGAAAAAAATATGAGCATTGATTACTACAACACACTAAAAGTGCCACGTAATGCGAGTGAAGAAGATTTGAAAAAATCCTACAAACAATTGACATTGTAATGGCATCTGGATAAGAATAGTGAGAACAATAAGGAAGCTCAAGCAAAATTCAAGCAGATATCTGAGGCTTATGATGTGCTTATTTGTAACAATCATCATGGTTGTTTTTCAAATTTTATGCATTTTACCCATGTTACCCATTCTCATTGTTGTTTCATGGTGTTTGTGGTATGCGGGAGTGGGTGGCATAATTTATGAGGTGGTTGATTGAAAATTATGCAAGTTTTTTATTTTAGAAAGTTGATATGGTTGAGTAAGGTCAACATCAGTTAAAGATAAGCTCGAAACTACAATTTTGATAGTTCTAAAAGGTTATTTTTGAATTAGTTGGACTATTGGTTCGGGTCCTAAGACATTCAGATGTGTTTTGGAATAGTTTGTGAGTTTTGAAAGTTGAAAATATAAGAGAGTTGACCAAAGTCAACATTCGAGGTTAGAAAGGTCAGTTTCGAATTTTGATAATTCTACTAGGTCTGGAGGGTGATTTTTGGTCTAGTTGAAAGTTCAGTTTAGTTTCTGAGGCTTTTTAATATGTTTTGAGTCAACATTTGGAAATTTTGAGAATTCTAAGTTAAGGGTTAACTTTGATCAACATCCGGTCAAAATAACCTTGATTTGGTATTTTGATAGTTTTATTGTGTAACGACCAGGTCCATCGTTATGGGTAAACCTTTCTTGCCAAGTTTCAGGTTAAAAAACTTTCGGGTTTGGGAGTTGAAATTTTTGGTCTAGGCGAGTCTCGAATATATTCTGAGTGAGGTATGGTCTAGAGCAATCCGAGTGAGGATTGGGTAATGAGTCTTATGTTGAGCTAGTTTTCCCATTAGCTAAGATGCTAAGGAGTTCAGAGGATTTTTCAGAAATAAATTCGGGTAAGTAGAACTCTCAGTATTAAGTTTAACGTGAAGGGGTTGTTTTGGAACGTCAAAATTTAAGGTGTGTAGTAAACTAGACCCTTTTGGGGGATTTTTTGAGATTCTGTCCTGTGTCAACTGCTATAGCGGTTGACACTACGCTACAACGGTTTCTACTATAGCGAAAGTCAACGACGGTCAGCACTACCATAGCGATTGGTTTCGCTATGGTGGCACCGCTATAGCAGTGTACGGACCGCTATAGCGGAATAAGTTGGGTTTTAATGCAGAAACTTCCCCAAGACATTCAGTTTTTCCTCAAGAACATTGTGGAGAAGGGCAAGGGCAATTTGGACTATCTCAACTCTGTTTTTCACCATTTTTCATCCCAAAGGTAAGGATTTTGCTCTCCTAACTTAGTACTATGTTTCTTACGCAGTAGAATAGCTAACTGCAGGTTTGGGCAGAAGGTTTGGGTTAACCTAAGATATGGAATCCAGGGAAAAAGGGAGATTCTACGGTGCTGAGTTCTTGGGTTATATTATATATGGTTGATTCATGCTTTAATTCTCATAATTTGCTTATTTATCAATAAAAATAGTAGTTTAAGTCGAATTAGTGGTGAAAAAGCCTGGGAAGGGGTGTAATGATTATGGTTTGGCCTGGGGGATTAGGATTTTTGCATAATCTGGGTAATTTTAGGCCATTAGACTAATTTTAGTATATTGTATACTTGTTTTTAGACCAAGAGCAAGCAAAAGCTTTCGGAAATTAGAAGTCTTTGGTCCGGTAAAGTTTCCAAAAGGAATTCGAGGTAGGTGATGGTTAATGTCTTTCCAAATACAATGTATATACATGTAACTATAACTTAGCATTGTATGTGCGTTCATGCTTAGGAAAGGAATTATAAATGTCTAAGTAATTGGGGTGTCAATTATGTGAAATGAACTTGATATTGCTTGTTGGCTTTACAAGGTGTTTTATGTTCATTTAAGTATTGACTGTTGATTTTGTGTGATATTTAGTTGGCTTGGATACCACGCCTATATGGGATACTAACGGTTGGATTGGATACTGGAATGCCCCAAGGCTACCCCCTGGACGCGACACAGTGCTTAGTATTACAAGTGACCCCAAGCTAACACATGTCATGGCATATCTAAGTAAAACTAGTTTAAAGATATGTACTGTGTAGAAAACTAAAGCAATTAAATATCTGAAAGCGGGAAGAACCCAAATAAAATCTAAATATAAGAATCTGGTTGAGTACTGACTGAATAACAATACTAAAAGTGCTGAATCTAGTCTATGTCTGAAAGCCATCTAACTGAATAGGAGTTGCTGGGACATGCCCCCAACTAACTCTAGCAAAACTGAAAACTGAAGATAACTACTGAAATAAAGGCATGTCTATTGTCCCCGAACTATTGAGGACTCACCACTGAGCTGCTGAGTACGGATTGGAGGTCAAGTTAGGCGCGATCTAGATGTTGAGTGCCTGAACCTACATCATGAAATGATGTATCACAAAAGTATGCGTCAGTACTTTGAATGTATTGAGCATGCAGGATACAAGATGGACTGAACAATATATATGTATATATATATATATATATGTATATATATATATATATATATATATATATATATATAAAACTGAACAAAAGAATAAACATGCTAAACTATAACTGAGAGCTGTACTGAATGAAGTGACCAAGTATAAATCATGAAATAACATGCTGATATGAATACTGAACATGAGTACTGAATACAAGGTCAATGCACATGAATCTGACTGTGGGAGATACTACTAACTGACATACCCTAAGCTGAGCTAACTATGGGGCCAATTTGTAACCCTGGATGAAAGGGCGTTCATACCTTGCCAAGGGTACAAAATGAGTCTGACGTGGATCCACTGCTGATGTCAACAAGGGACAAAGAGGTGCAGCCTAGTCTGACAGCTGACTCCTTCAAACCTACGGTGACGCTGTAGTTCTGGGACTTGGGGATTGCTACTAAGGGTCATACCCTAAGCTGACAGCTAAGCCCTCATCCCTAGTCCGCTCGGTACTAAGTCTACTCCCAACTGAATATAAGCTAGCATGCAACTATAACACTGGATAACTCAAAATACTGATATAATCTGAGAATGCACACAACCAAGCTGTAGGATATGACATTCAAATTCTGAAATCTGATCATCTGACTGAGTCTGCCTAACATGTATAATCTATGGGGTACTGAAAATTACAACAAGTTAGGGTTCTGAACTCTGTACATGAACTATACTGATTCTCCAAGAAACATGGACTAAGCATTATATAATTCCATAATATCTGAATAGCAAGAATTCACTAAGGTCTATGAACCCTAGGTTTTTAGCATTTATGGAGAACTGAAGGGATTTGACTGAGTGATAGGGACCTAATGGGTGAAAGGAACCCACTAGTGAAATCCCACATACCTGTATGAAGATTCTACCGTTGAACCTTTGGATTCTGAGAGGAACTTGGAGAAAACCCTTTTTGCCTTGTTCTTGAGAGAGTGAGTTTTGTTCTTGAGAGATTTGCTAAGTATGAGTGATTTAGGAGTAATGAGGGAGAAATAGAGTTAAAAACCCTTTAATTACCCCCAAAATGACATAGGGTCAGAATTAAAATATTTGGGAAAAGATTGGACTGCCCCTGGGAAAGTTTAAAAAAATCTGCAGAAAATCGCGCTGAGGGATTACGGCTTGGTTGACGGACCATCCTTCTGAACGACGGACCGTCAACTGGAGCCGTGGTTTTGCCTGTGCATTTTAGGGTCTTTGGTCCTAGGAAGGACTGTCCGTCCTTCTGAACGATGGCCCATTGTTTGACCTCTCGTTCCTGGAGCCGGAACTGGGATCCTCTAATTCTAGGAAATTACGACTCCTCAGGACGGACCGTTCTTCTGAACGACGGCCCGTCAAGGGACTCGTGGTTTCTGAAGACAGAGCTGAGGGTCTACTGGAATTCGGACTACGGTTTGAATGATGGACCGTTCTTCTGAACGACGGTCCATTGCCTGAACCGTGGTCCCTGGGGCAGAACTGATGGGCTACTATTTCAGGGATTACGGTTTCAAATGACGGACCGTTCTTCTGAACGGCGGTCCATGGTTTGAACCGTGATTCCTGGGAACTTGAACTTTTCTGAATTTTTTTTATTTTCTATTGGTTTTCTGAGCTTAGTCTGGGATTGGATGTTCTGGGGTGTTACAATATCTCCCCCTTAGGATCATTCTTCCTCGAATGAAGACTGAACAAGCTGAGTTTGGAGGGAAAGAGCTAAAATCCCTACCAACTGAGTACTAGAAACTGATACCTGACTGAACTGAGTTTTATGAACATGCACATAAGATGAAATTCAAGGAAAGGTGATGGAACAAAGTACTTGAGACTGAATTACACAATAGTAAACTGAGAGACTGAAGAGGAATTATTACCTCAAGCTGAAACTGAGTCGGAGGGAAAGAGGTGAGGTTACTTGGACATCATGGCTACTTCTGCTTCCCAAGTAGCTCCCTCTACGGACTGGTTCCTTCACAAAACTTTGACTGAAGCGACTTCCTTATTTCTCAACCTACGAACCTGACGGGCAAGAATTTCAATTGGAACCTTCTCATAGGTGAGGCTATCCTTCACAGCCACACTTTCTAAGGGGACAATCGATGTCAGGTCACCCACACACTTCTTCAGCAAGGAAATGTGAAAGACTGGGTGAATAACTGCTAATTTTGCTGGCAACTCTAACTCATAAGCCACATTACCAACCCTTTTTAGGATCTTGTAAGGGCCTACATATCTGGGACTGAGCTTTCCTTTCTTGCCGAATCTTATCACACCCTTCATGGGTGACACTTTCAGGAAAACCCAGTCATCACTTTCGAACTCTAATTCTCTTCTCCTAACATTTGCATAGGATTTCTGATGACTCTGAGTTATCTTAAGCCTGTCTCTGATGAGCTGAACTTTTTCCATTTGGTGATCTACATCTGTGCCCATATAGAGCATCGTATGGGGCCATCTGAATGTTAGAATGGTAGCTGTTATTGTAGGCGAACTCTATGAGAGGTAGGTGATCATCCCAACTACCCTTGAAATCGATCACGCAAGCCCTCAACATATCCTCTAAAGTCTGAATGGTACGCTCTGCCTGACCATCCGTCTGCGGGTGAAATGCTGTGCTGAGCTTTACCTGAGTGCCAAGACCTTTTTGGAATGACTTCTAGAAGTGAGATGTAAACTGAGGGCCTCTATATGAGATAATAGACAAAGGAACTCCATGAAACTTGACTATCTAACTTATGTAGAGCCTGGCATAATCTTCTGCTGAATCTGTAGTCTTGACTGCTGAGAAATGAGCTGACTTGGTAATTCTGTCCACTATTACCCAAATGGAATCGTGCTACCTGTGAGTACGGGTAGAACCGTTATGAAATCCATGTTAACCACTTCCCACTTCCAAGTAGGAATTCTAATCTCCTGAGTCACACCTCCCGGTTTTTGATGTTTTACCTTTACCTGCTGACAATTGGGACACTTGACCATGAAATTTGCGTTGTTCTTCTTCATTCCATTCCACCAATAGACTTCTCGTAGATCACGGTACATCTTAGTGGCACCTGGATGAATGGAATATCTGGAACTATAGGCTTCTGTAAAGATCTGCTGCCTTAACTCACCCACATTTGGAACACACAAGCGACCCTGGTAGCGAAGTACACCATCTACCATTTGGGAGAAAACCTCTACTCTCTGCTGATGAACTGCACCCTTCAACTGAAGCAATATAGGGTCACTATCTTGTTTCTCCTTAACCTCTGCTGCTAGGGAAAATTCTGCTCCATTTTGAACTATCACACCACCTTCTAACGTGTCCATAAGGCAAACCCCTAAGTGAGCCAGTCGATGAACATCTCTGGCTAGTTCTCTCTTTTCTTCCTCAACATGAGACACACTACCCATAGACAGTCTGCTGAGGGCATCAGCCACTACGTTGGCCTTACCCGGATGGTAGATCACATTCATGTCATAATCCTTGAGGAACTCAAGCCATCTGCTTTGATGAAGGTTCAACTCTCTCTGGGTGAACATATACTGGAGGCTCTTATGGTCTGTGAACACGTCAACATGGACACCATACAAATATTGCCTCCAAATCTTTAGGGCAAACACCACCGCTGCAAGCTCGAGTTCATGAGTCGGGTAATTCTTCTCATGGACCTTAAGCTGTCTGGAGGCATAAGCTATGACCTTACCCTGCTGTATTAAGACACAGCCCTGGATGACTCTGGATTCATCGCAATAAATCACATAACCATCTGAACCCTCTGGTAGAGTCAAGACAGGAGCTGTAGTTAACCTGGTCTTCAGTTCTAAGAAACTCTGCTCACACTCATCTGACCATTAAAACTTGACCTTTTTCTGAGTCAATCTAGTCAATGGGGATGCTATGATGAGAATCCTTCAACGAACCTTCTGTAATAGCCGGCCAACCCCAAAAAACCTCTGATATCTGTAGGAGAGGTAGGTCTGGTCCAGTGCTTTACAAACTCAATCTTCTGAGAATCAACACGGATCCCTTCTCTAGATACTACATGACCAAGGAAAGTGAACGACTGTAACCAAAATTCACACTTCATGAACTTAGCAAATAGTTGGCGATCCTTGAGAGTTTATTGAACAACCCTCAGATGATTCACATGCTCCTCTTCATTTCTAGATTAAACGAGGATATCATCAATGAAGACGATGATGAACAAGTCCAAGTACTATTTGAACACCCTGTTCATTAAGTCCATGAAAGATGCAGAAGCATTGGTTAGTCCAAAAGACATAACAAAAAATTTGTAGTGACCATACCGAGTTCTGAAGGCTGTCTTTGGGATGTCACTATTTCTGACTCTGAGCTGATGATAGCCGGATCTGAGGTCTATCTTAGAGAAATAAATAGAACCCTGAAGCTGGTCGAATAAGTCATCAATCCTGGGGATAGGATATTTGTTCTTGATTGCGACTTTATTCAACTGACGGTAGTCTATGCACATCCTGAGAGAACCGTCTTTCTTACGCACAAACAATACTGGAGAACCCCATGGTGAGATGCTGCATCCGATGAAGCCTTTGTCTAAAAGGTTCTTCAATTGTTCTTTCAATTCCTTGAGCTCAGCTGGAGCCATTCTGTAAGGAGGAATTGAGATAGGCTGGGTATGTGGAAGGAGATCAATTCTGAAGTCAATTTCCCTTTCTGGAGGGACTCCAGGAAGATCTTCTGGAAAAACTTCTGGAAACTCATTGACTACTGGAACTGACTCAAGAGTTAGGGTTTCAGAGTTTGAATCCTTAACCCAAACTAAATGATAGATATACCCTTTGGAAATCATCTTTTCGACCTTAAAGTAAGAAATGAAATGGCCTACAAGCACTAAGTTACTACCCTTCCACTCTAGGACTGGCTCGTTAGGAAACTGAAAACAAACGATCCTAGTTCTGCAATCGACTGAGGCATAACAGGAATGTAACCAATCCATGCCTAGAATGATATCAAAATCTACCATTTCTAACTCTACAGGATCTTCTGAGGTGACTTTCTGGGAAACTATGACTGGGCAATTTTTATATACCCGTCTAGCTATAACTGGGTCACCAACTGGAGTAGAGACTGAGAAGGGTTCTAGAAGAGTTTCTGGACTGATATCAAAGTTTACTGCTATATATGGAGTAACTAAAGAAAGCATAGCTCCTGGATCTAACAATGCATAAACATCGGAATTAAAGACTCGTAACGTACCCGTGACCACATTGGGAGAATCTTCCTATTCCTGATGACCCTGAAGTGCATATAACCTATTCTAGCACTGACCGCCACCCGTACTAGATGAGGCACCCTGCTAAGTAGGGCAACCTGTAGGAGCTGCTATAGAACTGGTCTGAGTCTGAGGGCAAACATCCTTACCCTTCTAAGAAGCTGTGGGACAATCCCTCATCATGTGGCCTGGCTTACCATATCCAAAGAAATTTCCGCTGCCTGCCATGCACTCATCTTGTTGGTTCTTACCACACTTCTTACACATTAGATTAGTGTGCCTACTAGTAACCAAACCTTGAGACTTGGAGCCAGATGCTCTACCCCGTCGGTCCTTCCTGAACTTAGGCACTGGGGCACTAGGAGAAGATGGATTTGGTGCTGAATTTTTTTGTCGATACTGAGAGAGATTTCCACCCTCTGAACTCTGCTGAATGTGGCTATACTCATCTGTCCTAGCCTTCTTAGCATCACCTCCCCTTTCCTTGATCTTTTCCTCCTCAATCTGTTGAGCATAAGTAACTAACCTAGAGAAGTCCATTTACGTCACAAGCATGGCCGTCTTGCATTCCTTGACCACCTTATTAGACACACATGACACAAACTTACTCATGCGAGCTCGGGAGTCAGCTACTATTGCTGGAGCATACTTGGATAATTATGTGAACTTCAGAGCATAGTCCTGTACACTCATGTCATCCTGCCTCAAGTTGATAAATTCCTGAACCTTAGCTTCCCTGAGCTCTAGTGGAAAGAATCTATCCCGGAAAGCAGTCCTGAACATATTCCAAGTCACTGGTCCTGCATTGGTACAACGAGATTCCTTCCATTGCTGGTACCAAGTGTAGGCCACTCCCTTTAGCTGATAAGCGGCCAAGTCTGCACCCTCGACTGAAGTGACACCTATAATGTCAGTGACCTTCTGGATGTCCTCAAGGAACTCTTGGGGATCCTCTTCTGACTTGGACCCATGAAATTCTGGAGGTATCATTCGAGTGAAGTTCTGGATTCTGGCTACAGCAGCATTGACCTGAGGTGGAGCTGGTGTGGCAGCTTGCTGGTTGAGCTGAGCGGTCATGGCTTGAGCGAGCACTTGGAAGGTAGCCCTGAATTTGACATACGTAACCTGCTCATATAAGCGGTCTGTTAGGGCTGCTGGCTGGTTCCTAACATTAGCTCTTCTTGCAGGTATTTTTTTGAAATGCAAAGAGCACGAGTTAGAATAGAGAGAGATCAATTAGAGTTCACACACTATAGCACGAGCTGGAAAAGAAAGAAAGGAAGTTATTCTTAATAACGTCTCATATACCCTCCTCCATAAGTGTGGCGCACTTCACACCCATGAAGGAGACTCTACTTGACGTGGCTTTCAAACATCCTAGGACACTTGAACCTTATGCTCTGATACCAAGTTTGTTACGCCCTGAGGCTACCTCCTAGACGCGACATGGTGCTTAGTGTCACGAGTGACCCCAAGCTAACCTATGGCATGTAATATCTAAGTAAAACTAGTTTAAAGATATGTACTGTGTGGAAAACTAAAGCAATTAAATATTTGAAAGCGGGAAGAACCCAAATGAAATCTGAATATTAGAATCTGGTTGAGTACTGACTGAAAAACAATACTAAAAGTGCTGAATCTAGTCTATGTCTAAAAGCCATCTAACTGAATAGGAGTTGCTGGGACATGCCCCCAGCTAACTCTAGCAAAACTGAAAACTGAAGATAAATACTGAAATAAAGGCATGTCTATTGTCCCCAAACTATTGAGGACTCACCACTGAGCTGTTGTGTACGGACTGGAGGTCAAGTTAGGGGCGATATGGATATTGAGTGCATGAACCTACATCATGAAATGATGTAGCACAAAAGTATGCGTCAGTACTTTGAATGTACTGAGCATGCAGGATATAAGCTGGACTGAACAATATATATATATAAAACTGAACAAAAGAATAAACATGCTGAATTGTAACTGAGAGCTGTACTGAATGCTGTGACCAAGTATAAATCATGAAATAACATGCTGATCTGAATACTTAACATGAGTACTGAATACAAGGTCAATGCACATGAATCTGACTGTGGGAGATACTACTAACCGACATACCCTAAGCTGAGCTAACTATGGGGCCAATTTATAACCCTGGATGGAAGGGCGTTCATACCTTGCCAAGGGTACAAATGAGTCAGACGTGGATCCACTGCTGATGTCCACAAGGGACAAGGAAGTGAGGCCTAGTCTGACAGCTGACTCCTTCAAACCTACGGTGGCGCCGTAGTTCTGGGACTTGGGGATTGCTACTAAGGGTCATATCCTAAGCTGATAGCTAAGCCCTCATCCCTAGTCTGCTGGTACTAAGTCTACTCCCAACTGAATATAAGCTAGCAAGCATCTATAACACTGGATAACTCAAAATACTGATATAATCTGAGAATGCATACAACCAAGCTGTAGGATATGACATTCAAATTCTGAAATCTGATCATCTGACTGAGTCTGCCTAACATTTATAATCTATGGAGTACTGACATGACTTAGTTAGACTATTGGTTCGGGTCCCAAGACATTCAGATGTGTTTTGGAATAGTTTGTGAGTTTTGAAAGTTGAAAAATATAAGAGAGTTGACCAAAGTCAACATTCGAGGTTAGAAAGGTCAGTTTCGAATTTTGATAATTCTACTAGGTCTGAAGGGTGATTTTTGGTCTAGTTGAAAGTTCAGTTCAGTTTCTGAGGCTCTTTAATATGTTTTGAGTCAACATTTGGAAATTTTGAGAATTCTAAGTTAAGAGTTAACTTTGATCAACATCTGGTCAAAATAACCTTGATTTGTTATTTTGATAGGTTCATTGTGTAACGACCAGGTCCATTCGTTATGGGTAAACCTTTCTTGCCAAGTTTCAGGTTAAAAAACTTTCGGGTTTGGGAGTTGAAATTTTTGGGCTAGGCGAGTCTCGGATATATTCTGAGTGAGGTATGGTCTAGAGCAATCCGAGTGAGGATTGGGTAATGAGTCTTATGTTGAGCTAGTTTTCCCATTAGCTAAGATGGTAAGGAGTTCAGAGTATTTTTCAGAAATAAATTTGGGTAAGTAGAACTCTCGGTATTAAGTTTGACGTGAAGGGGTTGTTTTGGAACGTCAAAATTTAAGGTGTGTAGTAAACTAGACCCTTTTGGGGGATTTTCTGAGATTCTGTCCTGTGTCAACTGCTATAGCGGTTGACACTGCGCTACAACGACGGTCAGCACTACCATAGCGATTGGTTTCGCTATGGTGGCACCGCTATAGCAGTGTACGGACCGCTATAGCGGAATAAGTTGGGTTTTAATGCAGAAACTTCCCCAAGACATTCAGTTTTTCCCCAAGAACATTGTGGAGAAGGGCAAGGGCAATTTGGATGATCTCAACTCTGTTTTTCACCATTTTTAATCCCAAAGGTAAGGATTTTGCTCTCCTAACTTAGTACTATGTTTCTTACGCAGTAGAATAGCTAACTGTAGGTTTGGGGAGAAGGTTTGGGTTAACCTAAGATATGGAATCCGGGGAAAAAGAGAGATTCTACGGTGCTGAGTTCTTGGGTTATATTATATATGGTTGATTCATGCTTTAATTCTCATAATTCGCTTATTTTATCAATAAAAATAGTAGTTTAAGTCGAATTAGTGGTGAAAAAGCATGGGAAGGGGTGTAATGATTATGGTTTGGCCTGGGGGATTAGGATTTTTACATAATCCGGGTAATTTTAGGCCATTAGACTAATTTTAGTATATTGTATACTTGTTTTTAGACCAGGAGCAAGCAAAAGCTTTCGGAAATTAGAAGGCTTTGGTCCGGTAAAGTTTCCAAAAGGAATTCGAGGTAGGTGATGGTTAATGTCTTTCCAAATAGAATGTATATACAAGTAACTATAACTTAGCATTGTATGTGCGTTCATGCTTAGGAAAGGAATTATAAATGTCTAAGTAATTGGGGTGTCAATTATGTGAAATGAACTTGATATTGCTTGTTGGCTTTACAAGGTGTTTTATGTTCATTTAAGTATTGACTGTTGATTTTGTGTGATATTTAGTTGGCTTGGGTACCACGCCTATATGGGATACTAACGGTTGGATTGGATACTGGAATGCCCCAAGGCTACCCCCTGGACGCGACACAGTGCTTAGTATCACAAGTGACCCCAAGCTAACACATGTCATGGCATATCTAAGTAAAACTAGTTTAAAGATATGTACTGTGTAGAAAACTAAAGCAATTAAATATCTGAAAGAGGGAAGAACCCAAATGAAATCTAAATATAAGAATCTGGTTGAGTACTGACTGAATAACAATACTAAAAGTGCTGAATCTAGTCTATGTCTGAAAGCCATCTAACTGAATAGGAGTTGCTGGGACATGCCCCCAGCTAACTCTAGCAAAACTGAAAACTGAAGATAAATACTGAAATAAAGGCATGTCTATTGTCCCCGAACTATTGAGGACTCACCACTGAGCTGCTGAATACGGATTGGAGGTCAAGTTAGGCGCGATCTGGATGTTGAGTGCCTGAACCTACATCATGAAACGATGTATCACAAAAGTATGTGTCAGTACTTTGAATGTACTGAGCATGCATGATACAAGCTGGACTGAACAATATATATATATATATATATATATATATATATATATATATATATAATTGAACAAAAGAATAAACATGCTGAACTATAACTGAGAGCTGTACTGAATGAAGTGACCAAGTATAAATCATGAAATAACATGCTGATCTGAATACTTAACATGAGTACTGAATACAAGGTCAATGCACATGAATCTGACTGTGGGAGATACTACTAACTGACATACCCTAAGCTGAGCTAACTATGGGGCCAATTTGTAACCCTTGATGAAAGGGCGTTCATACCTTGCCAAGGGTACAAATGAGTCTGACGTGGATCCACTGCTGATGTCCACAAGTGACAAGGAGGTGCAACGTAGTTTGACAGCTGACTCCTTCAAACCTATGGTGGCGCTGTAGTTCTGGGACTTGGGGATTGCTACTAAGGGTCATACCCTAAGCTGACAGCTAAGCCCTCATCCCTAGTCCACTCGGTACTAAGTCTACTCCCAACTGAATATAAGCTAGCATGCAACTATAACACTGGATAACTCAAATTACTGATATAATCTGAGAATGCATACAACCAAGCTGTAAGATATGACATTCAAATTCTGAAATCTGATCATCTGACTGAGTCTGCCTAACATGTATAAGCTATGGAGTACTGAAAATTACAACAAGTTAGGGTTCTGAACTCTATACATGAACTATACTGATTCTCTAAGAAACATGGACTAAGCATTATATAATTCCATAACATCTGAATAGCAAGAATTCTCTAAGGTCTATGAACCCTAGGTTTTTAGAATTTATGAAGAACTAAAGGGATTTGACTAAGTGATAGCGACCTAATGGGTGAAAGGAACCCACTAGTGAAATCCCAAATACCTGTATGAAGATTTTACGGTTGAACCTTTGGATTATGAGAGGAACTTGGAGAAAACCCTTTTTGCCTTGTTCTTGAGAGAGAGCCTTCTGTTCTTGAGAGATTTGCTAAGTATGAGTGATTTAGGAGTAATGAGGGAGAGATAGAGTTAGAAACCCTTTAATTACCCCCAAAATGACATAGGGTCAGAATTAAAATAATTGGGAAAAGATTGGACTACCCCTGGGAAAGTTTAAAAGAATCTGCAAAAAATTGCGCTCAGGGACTACGGCTTGGTTGATGGACCGTTCTTCTGAACGACGGACAATCAACTGGAGTCGTGGTTCTGCCTGTGCATTTTAGGGTCTCTGGTCCTAGGAACGACGGTTTAACAGGACGGTCCATCCTTCTGAATGATGGCCCATAGTTTGACCCATGGTTCCTGGGGCTGGAACTGGGGTCCTCCGATTCTGGGAAATTACGACTCCTCAGGATGGACCATTCTTCTGAATGATGGCCCATCAAGGGACTCGTGGTTTCTGAAGACAGAATTAGGGTCTACTGGAGTTGGGACTACGGTTGGAACGACGGACCATTCTTCTGAATAACGGTCCGTTATCTGAACCGTGGTACCTGGGGCAGAACTGATGGGCTACTATTTTAGGGATTACGATTTCAAATGACGGACCGTTCTTCTGAACGGCGGTCCGTGGTTTGAACCGTGATTCCTGGGAACTTGAACTTTTCTGAAATTTTTTATTTTCTACTGGTTTTCTGAGCTTAGTCTGGGCTTGGAAGTTATGGGGTGTTACATATACCATGCCTTGTATAGTTTCTATATTGGTTGGCTCGGGTACCACACTTGGTACAGGTTCTATATCGGTTAACTCGGGTACCACGCCTAGTACGGGTTTAATTTGCATTGTTGATTGTGTTTGTCGAAGGCTCCATGAATGGACCAGGTTAATTGCTTAATTTGTAATATTATATGTTGGTCCTTGAGAGACCGAGATGTTACACTTAATTATGGTGATGGTCCTGGGGTGGACCGGGCACTGCATATTAACACTAGGTGTCAGTCTAGGGATCCTTAGTTGGTTCAGGAAAGGTGAAAAGGGATAATTGTCATGATCATTTGTTACTATTAGATGATTGTTGAACCTGTTTCATGTGGGTGATGAGTTATAAGGCAGGCTGAGAGCTTGAAATAATAGTACTGTTTGTTGTTACATGTTTATGCTACTTTACTTAGTTTTGGTTCATTGTATCTATATTATTTTTTGGAGCTGGCCGATGATCCTACTAGTACATGATGGTTGTGTACTGATCCTGCACTTGTTTTTCTTTTTATGAGTACAAGACATTTTTTGGCGGCTCCTACGCGACCTCAGATCTAGTCCCATCGATTCCAGACTTCAGGGGTGAGCCATTTTTGTCGGGCTACCTTGTTCTCTTCCAATTAGTTATGGTCCAATTATTTTCGGACTTAAACTCTTGTTTCCTTTTGGGGTTGCATCCCTATTCTAGACTTTTTGTAGAATGTTTTGGTACGATGGCTTTCAGATTCTAGGGGTAGTTTTCGCAGGATCTTGTTTAGTATAGTTTTCTTTTGAATTTGAAGGCTAGTTTATTTTAATGCATATGGTTTTGAGCTGTTAGACTTACTATATGATGATCGGGTTATTGGTTCTCTCACCCAGGGGTTTCGGGTGGGTGCCACTCACAGTAGGTTGGGTAATGACAAAGATGGTATCAGAGCCCTAGGTTTGTTGATCTTGTCGTACCAAAATGAGTCTAGTAGAGTCTTGTGGATGGTATGGAGATGTCTGTACTTTTCTTCGAGAGGCTATAGGACTTTAGGAAACTATCTATTCTTTCTTCTCTTGTGCTATAACTTGATTCCAATTGGTATCTGGTGATACAAATTGGTATCTAACTTCTTTCACTCTTTTGTTCGCAGATGGTTAACACCAGAAATAACAGAGCGAGAGCGGCGATCTAGACAACATGCCCATCGGTTAGAGGGAGAGGAAGGAGCATGTGCAGGGGTAGAGGTAGAGGCAGAGGAAAAGCAACACCTACTGGGGGTGAAGCTCAGGCAGCTGTTGGACCAAGAGAGGTGACCCCTCCCCCACCCCAGGATCAGGTTGAGGAGGAAGTTGAGGTTGTTGTCGAGGAGGGCGTGGAACAAGAGGACGCGGCACCGACTTGAGGTACATGCCTCCCCTTTATAACGCTTTAGGCATTTCATTAAGTGTGGGATTTTTTTAGTAGGTTGGTTGGTGCTGGAGCCACCCCCACACGTACTGCAGATCAGGTTCTGGGCACCCAGCCAGCGGTTGCAATGGCTCCTAGGATAGAAGCAACATCAGTTACCGATGTCTTCTTCCATCCTATGCTGGGTTCAGTTATGACTGGGAATAAGCACGAGATGCTGACTAAGTTCTTGAAGTTGAAACCTCCTATGTTTCAAGGTACTGAGAAGGAGGATGCTTATGAGTTTATCCTAGACTACTATGAGAGGCTTCACAAGCTGGGCATTGTGCAGCAGCATAGGGTAGAGTTCGTCACCTTTCAGCTTCAGGGTGATGCCAAGCAGTGGTAGAGATCTCATGTGGAGTGTCAGCCCTCAACTTTGCCTCTGCTAACCTGGGCGGAGTTTCATACTCTTTTCTTAGAGAAGTATGTGCCCCGCACCTTGAGGGATCGTAAAAAGGATGAGTTTCTGTCTCTTGTATAGGGTAATATGTCAGTTTTAGCCTATGAGGCCAAATTTCATGCCTTGTCCCATTTTGCTACTCAGTTTCTGGGTACAGAAGAGGAGAGGATTTATTTATTTGTGAAGGTCCTGAATACTAAGTTGCGGGTGCTGTCTGTACATATGACCTCAGCAGGGAAGAGTTTCAATGAGGTAACAGATTATGTGAAGAAATTGGAAGGGGTCAGGCAGGTTGGGCAGGCTAAGGTGTTAGCCAAGAAGTCCCGAAATGAAGGAAATTACAGTGGTTCATACTTCAGGGGTCATAACCAAAAGGTGTATTATGCTCGTTCTATTTAGTCGGCCTTGCCAGTGTCTACATGTGGTCGTCCGGGAGCCAGTCAATAGTTTTCAGCTCCTAGAGGCCAGGGGGCTTCTTATACTTCTACTAGCAGGCCTACTCTTGATCGCGAGTGTTTTCATTATGGTGATCTGGGTCACTTCAAGAGGGAGTACCCTTACAGGCAGGTAGGAAATCAGACTCAGCAGCAGTCTAAAGCTATGGTTCCAGCAGGTAGAGGTGGCTACACTAGGGGTCATCTATAGGGTGGGTGAGGTAACTTCTAGGGAGGCTGGGGAGACAGAGAAAATGGTGGCGCAGGCAGGGGAGTGGCACAGTCAGCCAGGCAGGTTGCTCAGATTAATGACTGGGCCCATTGTTATGGTTTTCCAGGGAAGTCTGTGGCTGAGGCATCAGACACGATAATCACAAGTACAATTCTAGTTTGTGATAGGATGGCCTCTGTACTATTTGACCCAGGTTCTACTTATTCATATGTTTCTATGAAATTTGCTTAGGGTCTGGATTTGGTTTGTGATGTCCTTGATTCCCCTATTCATGTTTCTACACCGGTTGGAGAGGCTATGATAGTGACCCATGTTTATCGTACTTGTCCTGTGGTATTTATGGGGTTACAGACTTAGGTAGATTTGGTTATTTTGGATATGTTAGATTTTGATGTTATTTTAGGTATGACCTGGTTGTCCCCATATCATGCAGTTTTAAATTGTAATACTAAGACTTTGACTCTAGAAATTTTAGGTAAAGATAGGCTAGAGTGGGAAGGTGTGTACAGGCCTAAGCTGGCTAATATCATATCATTTGTCCGTGCTAGAAAGTTAGTTAGAAGAGGGTGTTTGGCCTTCTTGGATCATCTCTGGGATGATAGTGTGGAGCCCCTATCGATTGAGTTGGTTTCGGTAGTTTCAGAGTTTTAGGAGGTGTTTTCGATGAATTTGCCTGGCATGCCTCCGGTTAGAGACATTGACTTTTGTATAGACTTGGAGCCGGGCACTCGCCCAATTTCTATTCCTCCTTATCACATGGCTCCGACAGAGTTGAGGGAACTTAAGGCTCAACTTCAGGAACTCTTAGATAAAGGTTCTATTCATCCCAGTGCTTCATGTTAGGGTGCTCCGGTCTTATTTGTGAAAAAGAAAAATGGTAGTATCCGAATGTGCATAGACTACAGGCAACTGAACAAGGTCACCATATAAAACAAGTATCCTTTGCCTCGCATATATGACCTCTTTGACCAATTGCAGGGTGCGCCTGTATTTTTGAAAACTGACTTAAGGTTGGTGTACCATCAATTAACGATTAGTCTTGAGGACATCCCTAAGACGACATTTCGGACTCAATATGGGTATTACAAGTTCCTAGTGATGTCGTTTGGGCTGACCAATGTGCCAGCCACATTCATGAGTTTGATGAATGGGATGTTCAAATATTATCTGGATTTATTCGTCATTGTTTTTATTGAAGACATTCTGATTTAGTGCAAGAGTAGGGAGGAGCATGTCGATCATCTCCGCATTGTTTTGGATTTTTTGAGGAACCAGAAACTATATGCCAAGTTTTCCAAGTGTGAATTTTGGTTGACTTCTGTCGCCTTCTTAGGACATGTGGTGTCAGAAAAGGGGGTGATGGTGGATCCCCAGAAGATTGAGGCAGTCAAGAGTTGGGTCCGGCCTAGCTCTGTGACTAAGGTTAGGAGTTTTATGGGGCTTGCAGGTTTCTATCGCAGATTTGTCAAGGATTTTGCGTCCATCGCAACTCACTTGACAAGGTTAACTTAGAAAGAGGTACCATTTATGTAGTCCGACAAGTGTGAGGAAAGCTTCCAAAAGATCAATACACTTCTTACTACAACTCCCATTCTATCATTGCCGGTTGAAGGTAAGGATTTCATTGTGTATTGTAATGCTTCACATTCGGGTTTGGGTGCTGTGTTAATGTAGAACATGAATGTTATAACTTATGATTCAAGGTAGTTGAAGCCTCATGAGAAGAACTACCCAACCCACGACTTGGAGTTGGCAGCGGTGGTCTTTGCACTCAAGATTTAGAGGCACTTCCTCTATGGTGTCAAGTGTGAAGTGTTCATGGACTATCGCAACCTGTAGCATGTGTTCACTCAGAAGGACTTGAATCTGAGGTAGGAAGGTGGATGGAGTTGTTGAAGGATTATGATGTGACCATCCAGTACCATCGGGGTAAGGCTAATATGGTGGCAGACGCATTGAGCCAAAAAGTAATTAGCATGGGTAGTTTGGCTTGTTTAGGGGTGTCCAAACGACCGCTGGCTAAGGAGATTCGAGCTCTAGAATCTAAGTTCATGCAATTGGGCATCTCAGAACAGGGTGGGGTATTTGACAGTATTGAGGTTAAATCCACATTCGTAGAAGAAATAAAGGCCAAGCAGTTTCAGGATGCACAGTTGAACAAGCTTCGGAGCAAGGTAGTATCTGAAGAGTTTGGGAATGTCGTGTTGGACACCGATGGGGTGATGAGTTTCAGGGGAAGGATTTGTGTTCCTCGAGTTGATGACATGATTTAAAAGGTATTGGCAGAGGCTCATGGTTTGCAGTTTTCAATTCATCCAGGAGTAACCAAAATGTACTGGGACTTGAAGCAACTTTATTGGTGGCCTGGGATGAAAAGGGACATAGTTGATTATGTGTCCAAGTGTCAAAATTATCAGCAGGTCAAATATGAGCACCAAAGGCCTGCGGGATTGCTTCAGAGAATGCCCATTCCCAAGTGGAAGTGGGAGAGGATAGCCATAGACTTTATGGTGGGTCTTCCCAAGACTTTGAGGAAGTACGACTCCATTCGGGTTACTGTGGACAGGCTGACCAAGTCAGCTCATTTCATTCCAGTCAGGGTGGATTATAATTCACAGCAATTGGCTAAGATCTATGTTAAGGAGATTGTGAGACTGCCTGGGGTTCCACTCTTCATCATTTTAGACATGGGTATGCAGTTTACCTTCAAGTTCTAGGGCAAGTTGCACGAAGAGTTGGGCACTCAACTCACTTTCAGCACAACATTTCATCCTTAGACAGATGGTCAGTCTTTATTGGGACCAGTTTTTACTATTGTGTGAGTTATCATACAACAACAACTACCACTCTAGTATCATTATGGCACCATTTGAGGCACTATATGGGAGGGGATATAGATCACCCATAGGGTGGTTTGAGCCAAGCGACATGAAACCTTTAGGCGTGGAGTTGGTAAAGGAAGATCAAGAAAAAGTGAGGGGGATTCAGACTAAGTTACTAGCATCCCAAAGCAGGAAGAAAGAGTACGCAGATCGCAAGGTAAGAGACATGGATTTCCAGGTTGGTGAACATGTGTTGTTGAAAGTGTCACCAATGAAGGGGTTATGCGATTTGGCAAGAAGGGCAAGCTCAATCCTCGGTATATTGGTCCATTTGAGGTTCTCAAGATTGTAGGGCCAGTGACTTACAGGCTAGCACTGCCGCCCAGTTTATCTGGAGTTCATCGAGTCTTTCCTGTATCCATGTTAAAGCGATACCATGGGGATGGGAAATACATCATTAAGTGGGATTCGATTTTTCTAGACAAGGATCTTTAATATGAAGAGGAACTGGTTACAATTCTTGATCGGGATATCTAAAAATTAAGGACAAAGGGGATCAAATCGGTAAAAGTTCAATAGAAGCATTGCTCGATTGATGAAGCCACTTGGAAAACTGAGAAGGACATGCGGGACAAGTACCCTCACTTGTTTGAGGATTTAAGTACTACACTTTCCCTCTTTTATTTCATCTTTTTGGGTTTGATCATTCGGGGATGAACGATAGGTAAATTGATATCTATTGTAATGACCGGGTCTGTCATTATAGGTAAACCTTTCGTGCCAAGTTTTGGGTTAGAAAACTTCCGGGTTTGGGAGTTGGAATTTTTGGGCTAGGCTAGTCTCGGACAGTTTCTAAGTGAGATATGGTCTAGGGTAATTTGGGTAAGGATTGAGTGACGAGTCTTGTGTTGAGCTAGTTTTCCCGTTAGCTAAGATGTTAAGGAGTCCGAGGAACTTTTCGAAAATAAATTCGGGTAAGTAGAACTCCTGGTATTAAGGTTAACGTGAAGGGGTTATTTTGGAACGTCAAAATTTAAGGTGTGTTGTAAAATGGACCCTTTTGGGGTATTTTCCAAGATTTTGTCTTGTGTCAACTGCTATAGCGGTTTCTGCTATAGCAGAGAAATTTTTTCTATAGCAAAAGTCAACGACAGTTAGCACTGCCATAGCGGTCGGTTCCGCTATGGCAGCACTGCTATAGCGGTGTACGGACTGCTATAGTAGAATAAGTTGGGTTTTAATGCAGAAACTTCCCCAAGACGTTCAATTTTTCCCCAAGAACATTTTGGAGAAGGGCAAGGGCAATTTGGACGATCTCAACTCCGTTTTCACCATTTTTCATCCCAAAGGTAAGGATTTTGCTCCCCTAACTTAGTATTGTATTTCTTATGTTGTAGAATAGCTAACTGCGGGTTTGGAGGAAGGTTTGGTTTAACCTAAGAATGTGGAATTCGGGGAAAAAGAGGGATTTTAGGGTGTTGAGTTCTTGGGTTATGTTGTTATGGTTGATTCATGCTTTAATTCCCACAATTCACTTATTTTATCCATAAAATAGTAGTTTAAGTTGAATTAGTGGTGGGAAATCCCGGGAAGGGGTGGAATGATTATGGTTTGGCCTGGGGGATTAGGATTTTTGCATAATTCAGGTAATTTTTGGCCATTGGACTGATTTTAGTATATTGAATACTTGTTTTAGACTAAGAGCAAGCAAAAGCTTCCGAAAATGGGAAGGCTCCAGTCCAGTAAAGTTTCCAAAAGCAATTCAAGGTAGGTGATGGTTAATGTCTTACCAAATGCAATGTATATATATGTAACTATAACTTAACATTGTATGTGCGTTCATGCATAGGAAAGGAATTATAAATGTCCAAGTAATTGGGGTGTCAATTATGTGAAATGAACTTGATTATTTCTTGTTGGCTTTACAAGGGTGTTTTATATTTATTTAAGTATTGACTATTGATTTTGTGTAATATTCAATTGGCTCGGGTACCACGCCTGGTACAGGATACTAACGGTTGACTCGGGTATCACGCCTGGTACAGTTTCTATATTGGTCGCCTCGGGTACCACACTTGGTACAGGTTCTATATCGGTTGGCTCGTGTACCACGCCTGGTACAGGTTTAATTTTAATTATTGATTGTGTTTGTCGAAGATTCCATGAGTGGACGGGGTTAATTTCTGAATTTGTAATATTGTATGTTGGCCCTTGAGAGGCCGGGTTGTTACACTTAATTGTGGGGATGGTCCTGGGGTGGACCGGGCACTGCATGTTAACACTAGGTGTCGGTCTAGGGATCCTTAGTTGGTTCAAGTAAGGTGGAAAGGGATAAGTTTCATGATAATTGGTTAATGTTAGATGATTGTTGAACCTGTTTCATGTGGCTGATGAGTTATAAGGCAGGATGAGAGCTTGGAATGATAGTAGTGTGTATTGTTACATGTTTGTGATACTTTACTTAGTTTTGATTCATTGTATCTATATTGTTTGTTGGAGCTTGCCGATAATCCTACCAGTACACGGTGGTTGTGTACTGATTTTGCACTTATTTTTCATTTTATGAATACATGACATCTTCCGGCGGCTCCTACGCAACCTCAGATCTAGTCCAGCGATTCCATACTTCAAAGGTAAGCTATTTTTGCTGGGCTACCTTGTTCTCTTACAATTAGTTATGGTCTAATTATTTTTGGACTTAAACTCTTGTTTTCTTTTGGGGTTGCATCCCTGTTCTAGACTTTTGGTAGAATGTTTTGGTATGATGACTTTCAGATTCTAGGGGTAGTTTCCGCAGGATCTTGTTTAGTATTGTTTCATTTTGAATTTGAAGGCTAGTTTATTTTAATGCATCTGGTTTTGAGCTGTTAGACTTACTATGTGATGATCGGGTTATTGGTTCGCTCACCCGGGGGTTTCGGGTGGGTTCCACTCACGACAGATTGGGTCGTGACACATTGAGTCCAAAATATTATTTCCAAGCTAGTAGCATAGTTGGTTTGTGTCCGGGAGATTACATATGAGATTAGGGTGGATTTTTACCATTTTGGTGCTTTGGCCTTGTTTAAGCAAAAATGTGTCGACTAAAAGGTCTATTTTTAGATCTAGAGATCAAAAAATTATTTTGAGACATCTAAAAATCTTACGCATGAATAATAGGACCGATCTAAAAAACTTAGTGTAATTTTGATAAGTCGAGATTGAATTTTTATCGCAGAATATGAAATAATTCTTTAACAAGTAAAAATTATATCTGACTGGGCAAACGAGTGCAAAATGGAGTTCCAATTGGACGCATAGATCCATTTTATTATTTGAACTTATAGGAAAAAGAATCAGTGCATTTAGAGGTCATATGAGGGAGTTATGATTTTTTACTGAGAAATTAAATTGCTGGTGCAATAATTCTGGTGTATAAATAGCCGGTGTAGATTTTTTGCACTGTGTATTTAAATTTCAAACTATGTTTATTTGGTATTTGAGCATATTTGGAGTTCTAGAGCTCATAATTGAGTGATTTTCACGATATTCTTCTCGGTTAAATGTGGAAGTAAGTATTTAATCCTTATTTTGGTATTTTCTCATATTTTTTTAGTTGGTTTTCATTTTTATACGTAGGTCTGTTGGAGAAAAAAAAATGGGATTTTGGTGATTCGAACTCGATTTTTGATGAAATTTAATATCTAGGGTCGTTATGTTATGGATAAACTGATTTTAGCATCAAATTTTTGATTTATCAATTATTTCATCATTTTAAACCCGCGCATGAACATATAAATGGAGGATTTTGAGCCTAAGGTTAAGAAATCATATTTTGATGATTTGAGAGTTGATTTAAACTCTCTTTTTTTTAATTAAATTTGAGTTTCTTACGTCATGTATAACATGATTTTCAAAGAAAATTCTACTTTTTTCTTTTTGGGCTTAGGATTGACTTTTTGAATTCAGAATTAAAGTATAGTAATATGAGTGTCTATGGTTTTATTTTCTTATGTAGAATATGTATTTGATTATTTTGGGCTTGTGTGGAGGTTATTCGGAAGGGAAAGGCTCTGATACGATTGTTTGAACTTTATTTATGGCAAGTTGAGCCTTTTTTGACTCTTTTTTGAAGTGTTTATGTGTTAGTTGATTATAATTAAAAGTAATGGGAAATAGGTGTCTCGTATTGGTAAGGTAACGAGCATCTATGCGAGTACCGGTGTTATGTGTGAAGGGCTTAACTAATAAATTGACTTATTTGTTGTACTTTCTTTGATTTGAGAGCATGTTTTGTGTGAAATGCAACTTAAGGGAATTATGAGCATGTTAGATGATTTAATTTACTTTCCTTTGAGGATTAGGAGTCGAATTATGATAATTTGTAGTGAAAGTTGAGATTCTAACTCTTGTTAATTGAAATGGAATGTTTAAATGAGTTGAAATGTGGTGATGGTAAAATGATATGATTAATTTGATTGAGATGTTCATGAATGCATTTGCTTTAGATGTGTATTCAATTCATTACATTTATTTGGATTAGAGTGACATGCCTGCACAATATTTTATATATGGATTAGAGTGACACGTCTGCCCAATGTTTTTATATATGGATCAGAGTGGTGCGCCTGCCCAATATTTATATATGAATCAGAGTACACATCTGTCCAATATTTATATAGGATCAGAGTGGCAGGCCTGCCTAATATAGATCAAATTGACACGCCTATCAGGTATGCATCATCTCTATCATTTTCATTAATTTAGTGTTGTTATATTGTGAAATTTAATTGTTATTAGTGAAAGTGACTATGTTATTCTCAAGTTGATTGTTTGTGATTCTGAAATATTTGAACTTACCTTGTTCATTTCTTATTATTATTGGCATTAGTTGCTAGTCTGTAGATCTAATAGTGAAATGAGAGTAAGGTTTTTGCATACTGATATAGGGTGTTTAGAACTGATTCTCACCACTACTTTGGATTAGGGTCAGCCACCGATGTTGTTGAGTACATGTGGATTAGCACTCACACTTATTTATTTTTCTGCACCATGTGTGTAGGTATTGAGCCTAGTACTATCGAACGTTGATTTTGTAGCAATGTTTGTGGCTTCCTCTTTGAATTCTTGAGGTAACTGTCAGATTTATCCGCAGCATTGATAGATCTCTCCTACTAGTGACTTTCAAGTTTTAGGTATCATAATGTTATTTTCTGTATTATTTTTGAAGTATTGTCATGATAAAGGCATATTTAATACATTTTCCACTATTTATTTCACATATTTAAATTTATGAAATGATCTATTTTGAGTTGGCTTACTTATCAAGGAGGTGTGTCATCACTTTCCCGGATTTTGGGTTGTGACAAGTTGATTCAGAGCACTAGGTTCAGTGGTCTCACAAGTACAAGCCGAGTCTAGTAGATTCTTACGAATCAGTGTGGAGACGTCGTTATCTATCTTCAAGAGGCTATATGACTTTAGAAAATCCTATTTTTTGATTCCTTATCGTGTGTTCTTGGTCTAGTCTAACTCTCAAAATCTCCTTATTTCATTCTCTCACTTGTGGTGAGGACATGTTCTCAGATTTGCACGCTAATAGTTGGGGATGACATCACGTGGTATAAATCAAGGTCTGGTATTAAGGAGGAAGAGGACCGTATCTATGTGTATAAAGTATGTGTAACCAGATTTAGATCGTATCTATAATTTGAAGACATATTATGTATGATTATGGTTTAGATTATGCAATTTTGTGATATTTTTAAGGAGATGTGGATAATGATTTGGAAAACTTCATGATCATTTTATCGTTTACGATTAGTTGTTCAACAATGGGAACATTAAATATATGGCATAATTGGCGTCGAGAATAGTGTTGACTATTGAGAATGGTATGATTATAGGAATAACCAAGTAATAAGTATTTTGACTTCAAAGACTATAATTAAGGAGGCTTGACATAATAATGATGTGTTGCTCGAGGTATAATGAGAATGAAATGCTTCAACAAAGATAAGAATTTTGACTACAGTCTTATGGTATGAATACATCGACAAAGATTTGCCAGTTTAGTTGATGGGATAGGTACATATACCATTATCTTAAGAGATAGTTAAGGTTTTGAAGAACGATAAGATTGGGTAAGAAGACAATAATCATGATAAAGCATGGAGAAGTGTTTGTTATGATGAGGTTCGAGGTGGTGTGACTACTTTTGGAATTTGCATGAAGAGTACTTTTTTTATCTTACAAAGTGGAGGTTCATCGAAGAGAATTTGAATGGTTTGAGTTTTTCAAAATGATAGTCAAAGTGGAACAGTGTATATTTGATTAGAGTCATGACGTGTGTAAATATTTTCTATTGTATGAGAATTTACAAAAGGATGAGCTGAATATGAGTAGGGTGACATGATGACTAAATAAAGATTTTGGGTGAGAGTCCTTGGAGGAAGGTGGTTGTTGACTTCTGTCCAAGTAGGGAAGTTTTCCATTATGATTGAGTTTTATGGGAATATGCAACGATAGTACTTTAACAAAAGGCATATTCACATATTTGCATGGGATAAAGACAAAGGTATATGTTATTTTGGACTAGAGACCGAGTGGTTTATGTAGTGCATTGCAGTTATGTGATGAGAAAAAATGTGTGGTGTAATTAGGATATGACCTTCTCGATGGTTATGTTATAGAAAATTGGTTGATCTAGTGGACTTTCATGAAGTGGTATTACTAAGGTAGGGCAAGTGATGAATGAAAACAAATATATCGATTAACAAGTGTAAAGGTTAATTACTCAAGGAGCTGTCAGTTGTTTTGCCTATTAGGATAATAGAGTTTGATATTGCATTCAAATTCAAAGAACCAACTATCTTTTACTAAGGACACTTGAGCGAGGCATTAGTCTATAAGAGAATTTAAAGTGGTAGATCAATGGTAGGTATCAACATGTTCAAGTTGTAAAGTGTATTTCAGAGATTTAATTGAGGGCTAGTGATATCAATTGAGACCAAAGGGAGTGAATGGATATTGGAATAATGAACTTTTGAATAAAGGGAGTTTTCAGCAAGTATGCTTATGTGAAAGTAATTGAGAATGTTAGTAAGAATGTGGGTGCAATAATTAATTATTTTACAGGGTTGCACCAGTATATTCATGGTTTGAGGTATCATATCAATGAAAAAATCAATTTCGTGAAGTAATAAAGGCTATTAAGTATTTTTGGTGAGAAGACTTTGCGATGAGTTATACTTACGATTCGGCTAATCTAGAATGGTTTTTCAGTTTTAAGGTCCAAGGTAGGGGAGACTTTCAGCTACCTAGAATTTGTGGTTTGTTACTATATTGGTGACTGTCCTAATTTGTATGAAAATGCTTATGGTGTTTTAAAATACTCCTCGAGTAAACTTAATGAAATTTCAACTTATAACGATAAAAGTGATTGAAAATGGAATATGACATTTGAAAATAATAAGAGTATCTGTTTCAATTTTTGAAGGTAAAGGGTTCATCTTCAGAAAATTAGATTTGAATACAAAATGATATGATTTCATGGTTCTTGTTCAGAGTGTGGGGACATTATCATATGTTATCTAGATAGGGTGTAACTTGGTTGAGTATGCTTAAAGAAAGAAGTCTACAAATATTTGGGTCAAATTTTGGTGATAAGTTCCATGGCGGTTTTGGATTTGGTAACTGGTATGGTCTAGATTTTAAATGATGGACATGATCAGATCGACAGGAAAATAATTGGTGGTGTACTAAGGTATGTAATTTTATAGCATCCATAAGTGAATGGTTGATATTGATCGGTAAAGGAAGTTGTCTACATGATTCAAATCAGAATTTAGGTTTTTTGCAGTAAGGCTACATTTGTGGTAGTGGATTATGTTAAGGTATAGATTGGTAAGATAAAAAAGATTAAGCATGTCAATTATAGAGGACTTGAAAGGACTTGTGCATGGAAAAACATATGGGTTGCAGAATTTATTACTTTGGGATGTTTAAGGGTATAATAAAGTATTGCACTCGAAGGTTTTGGTTTATAGTATGAGGTAATATGCCATGAACCTTGTGTCGAAGAATAGAGAATGAGATCGAGTTAAGGGAAGGGACAAAAGGCTTTTATATTAGAGAGTTCAAAGTACTCAAAATTGTGTGATGGGTACGAGTTGAGAAATGTGAAGAACAAAAAAAACATCAAATATAGATCCATGGTGCAGAGTTGAAGATGTTGATTTCAGCCTTTAAGTTCAGAAACGATAATGCAAGGTGGAATATTTATTAGTGAAAGGTAGAATGGTCTGGCACGTACTTATGAAGGGCTTAAAACTGACTTTTCTGAAGATTTAGTTTTGGTTTGGGTGACAATCTGTAATGACCTATTCTGTTATTACGAGTAAGCTTTTTGTGCAAAGAATCGGGATAAAAACCTTTGGTTTGGGAAGTTAGAAAATTCGGGCTAGGTTAGTCTTATACGAATTCTGAGCAAGGTAAGATCTAGGTCAATCTAGGAAAGAATTGGGTAAAATGCCAAGGTTGAGCTAGATTTCCGGTTAGCTAAGACGTTAAGGAGTCCATAGGTCTTTTTCGAAATAAATTTGGATGGGTAGAAATCCCGATATCGAACTTGACATCAAAGGGTTGGTTTGGAAAGTCAAGGTTTGAAGGTGTGTTGTAAAATGGGAAATTCTGGGGGATTTTCTGAGGTTCTGCCCTGTGTCAATCGCTATGGCGGTTGACACTCTGCTACGACGACTACTGCTATAGCAGAGAAATTCCCACTATAGCGGAAGTCAAGGTGGTCAAAACCGCTATAGCGGCCAGATTTTCCTATGGTGGCGGTGCTATAGCAGAGTGAGGAACACTATAGCAGAATAGGTCATAGTAAATGCAAAAACTTCCCTGAAAATATTCAGAATTGTTCAATAATAATTTTGGGAAGGGCAGAGGCTATTTGGGCGACTCCACATCAGTTTTCCACTAAACTTTGTCATAAAGGTAAGGATTTTATTCCCCTAACTTAGTACTATGATTGTTATGCATTAGAATCGGTAGTTGCAGGTTTGGGTGAAGGTTTGGCTTGACCTAAGGGGGAAGAATACAGTGTATCAAGGGTTCTAAGGTGTAGAATTCTTGAGTTTTGTTGATAATTACATGTTCATAATTAATTTACCATAATTTTCTAAATATAACCAAAAAAATGATGGTTCTAGGATAATTAATAGTGGGAAAGCATGGGAATGGGTGGAATGATCATGGGTTCAGTCTGGGGATTGGGATTCAGGTATAATCTGGGGGATATTTAGACCACATTGATTAATTATAGTATTATGTGGTTGTTTTTAGACCAAGGGCAAGCAAAAGCTTCAAGAAACGGGAAAGTTCCAGTCTAGTAGAGCTTTCAGGCTAATTCGAGGTAGGTGATGGTTGAATGTTTTTCGAAATACGTTATATGTGCTTATTAACTGTTACACAATATTTCTAAACGTTGCATGTTTAGGGAATAAGGTAAATTATGTGAAATGATATCTGGTTGTTAATCCTGTGCAATGAACTGGTTTAATGCTTGTTGAGTTTACAAGTGTGGTTGTATTTATTGTATTTATGATTGTATGATATCTGTGATTCGTCGGTTGGCTCGAGTACCATGCTTGGTATGGGATTTCTATTGGTTGGCTCAGGTACCATGCCTGGTATCAGATATCATTGGTTAGCTCAAGTACCATACTTGGTACAGGTTCTATAATGGTTGGCTCGGGTACCACGCGTGGTACAAGTTCTATAATAGTTTGCTTGGGTACCATGCTTAGTACAGGTTCTACAATGGTTGGCTCGGGTACCACTCCTGGTACATATTCTATAATGGTGGACTTGGGTACAACGCCTAGTACAGGTTCTATAATGGTTGGCTCGGGTACCATGCCTAGTACATGTTTGTTTATTCTTTGTTTTGTTGGTTCCATGAGTGAACCGAGTTGATTGTTGTGATGCATTTACTTTCTATTGATCCTTGGGTGGTCCAAGCACTTAAAGGTTAGGTTGAATCTTATCTGAAGTTGTTCTTGTGGTGGTTGTGGACATGGTATATGTGGTTATTAAGATTAACTAATGACTGAGAGTCTTGTTTATACTCATTGTCTTGGATTTACATGTTCTATCTGGTTTTACTATATCTTAGTTATTTGTTCATATCTCGTATGCTTGGAGCTTGCTGATGATCCTACTAGTACACTATTGTTTTTGTGTACTGATACTGCACTTTCTCTTCTTTTGTGAGTACATGGAATATTCTGGCGGCTGTTACGCGACCTCAGTTGTAGTTCTGGCATTTCCAAAATCCAAGGGTGAGCTGCTTCTTCCGGTCTTCCATGGGTTTATCTAGTTTACTTCAAGTCCATTGTTTTGGACTCAGACTTCTTAATTATTGGGGTTGCATCCCTGTATTCTAGACATTAGTAGATGTTTTGGTACACTACTTTCAGATTCTAGGGGTATTTCCGCTGGATTTTCTTTTTGATTGATTTAGATATGAATTCTTAGTTTTATTCAATGCAAACTGGTTTTAGCTGCTTAGTTTTGACAAGTGTTGGCTTGGTTACTTGGTTCACTCATTGGGCATTTTGGGTGGGTGCCACTCGCGGTGGGTTAGGTTGTGACAAAAATAGTATTAGAGCCCTAGGTTCGTTGATCTCATCATACCAAAATGGGTCTAGTAGAGTCTTGAAGAATGGTACGGAGACGTTTGTACTTTTTTTTGAGAGGCTACAGGACTTTAGGAAACTATCTCTTCATTCTTCCTTCGTGCTATAACTTGATTCCAATTGGTATCTGGTGATCCAAATTGGTTTCTAACTTCCTTCACTCTTTTTTCTGCAGATGGATAACACTAGGCGTAATGGAGCAAGGGCAGCAGCTCCACCTGCGAGATCGGTGGCTAGAGGGAAAGAAAGGGGTAGGGGAAGGGGCATGGACAGAGGAACAACAACACCCTCCAGGGGTGGGGCTCAGGCAGTGGCAACTCCTTCCCCACCCTAGGATCTGGTTTAGGAGGAGGTTGATGTTGTGCTTGAGAAGGACGTGAAGCTGGAGGAAGCGGCACGATCGGAGGTGCAGGCCTTCCCCCTATATCATCTGAGGTAATTCAACGGGTGTTGGCTTTTCTGAGCAGGCTAGCAGGTATTAGAGCCACCTCCACTGGGCCAACGGATCAGGTTCTGGGCGCTCATCCAGCTGTTGCTGCAGCTCCCAGGATGGATAAAGTGTTGGGTACCGATGGATTCTTACGTCCAGTACTAGGGCTAGTTATGATTGGGACCAAGCATGAGTTGTTTACCAAATTTTTGAAGCTGAAACCTCCATCATTTCATGGTATAGAGAAAGAGGATGCCTTTGAGTTTATTCTGGACTGCTATGAGAGGTTGCATAAGTTGGGAATTGTGCAGCAGCATGGGGTGGAGTTTGTTACTTTTTAGCTGTAGGGTGATGCCAAGCAGTGGTAGAGGGGACATGTAGAGTGTTTATCTTCAGTCTTGCCTCTGATGACTTGGGCTCAATTTAATTCCCCGTTTTTGGAGAAATATGTACCTTGCACTCTAAGAGATCGCAAAAAGGATGAGTTTCTGGCCCTTGGACAAGGCAATATGTCTGTTTCAGCTTATGAGGCTAAGTTTCATGCCTTATCATGTTATGCTACCCAACTTCTGGGTACTGAGAAGGAGAGGATTCGTCTGTATGTTATGGGTAAGAACACTGAGTTACAGGTTTTGTCTATTCATATGACTTTGGCAGGGAAGAGCTTTAATGAGGTGACAGATTATGTAAAGGAACTAGAAGGGGTGAGACAGGTTGGGCAGGCTAAGGTGTTAGCCAAGAAGTCCTGGAATGATGGTAATTTTAGTGGTTCTTACTACAGAGGTCCTAGTCAGCAGGTCTATTCGGCTCGCCCTATTCAATTGGCCCTACCAGCTTTTACAAGTGGTCGTTCAGGGGCTCATCAGCAGTTTTCAGTTCCTAGAGGCTAGGGGCTTCTTATACTTCTACTAGTATGCCCTCTATTGATCATGGATGTTTTCGTTGTGGTGATCTGAGTCATTTCAAGAGGGAGTGCCCTCTTAGACAGGCAGGAAATCAGATGCAGCAGCATACTAAAGCTGTAGTTCTAGCAGGTGGAGGTAGCCATGGCAGGGGGCGTCCACAGGGTAGGCGAGGGAATTTTTAGGGAGGCCATAGATATAGAGGGAATGGTAGCGAGGGAAGGGGAGTAGTGCAGCCAGCCAGAGAGGTTGCTCGGATTGATGACAGAACCATTGTTATGCATTTCTAGGGAAATCTGAGGACGAGGCATCAGATGCAGTGATAACAGGTATAATTTTAGTCTGTGACCGGATGGCTTCTGTATTATTTTATCTAGGTTCCACATATTCATATGTATTGTTAAATTTGCCTTAGGTCTGGATTTGGTTTGTGATGTTCTAGATTCCCCTATTCATGTTTCTATCCCGGTTGGGGAGTATATGGTAGTAACCCATGTATATCATACTTGCTCTATGGTGTTTGTGGGGTTTCAGATTTAGGTAGATTTGGTTATCCCAGATATGCTGGATTTTGATGTTATCTTGGGTATGACTTGGCTATCTCCGTATCATGGTGTGTTAAACTGCAATTCTATGATAGTAACTCTAGAGATCCCGGGTAAGGATAGACTAGAGTAGGAAGATGTGTACAAACCTAAGTCGTCTAAGATTATATCCTTTGTTCGGGCGAGGAAGCTAGTGGGAAAGGGTTGTTCAGCCTTCTTAGCTCATTTTTGGGATGTTAGTGCGGAGTCCCCTTCGATTGAGGTGGTTTCTAAATTTCAAAAGGTGTTTTTGACGAATTTGCTTGGCATGCCTCCGGATAGGGATATTGACTTCTGTATAGACTTGGAGCCGGGAACTCGCCCAATCTCTATTCGTCCTTATCATATAGCTCAGCAAAGTTGAGGGAGCCTAAGATTCAGCTTTAGGAACTTCTAGATAAGGGATTTTTTCATCCCAGTGCTTCACCTTGGGGTACTTTGGTCTTGTTTGTGAAGAAGAAGGATGGTAGCATGAGGATGTGTATAGACTACATGCCATTGAACAAGGTCACCATTTAAAATAAGTATTCTTTACCCCGCATATATGACCTTTTTGATCCGTTATAGGGTGCTTTGGTGTTTTCAAAAATTGACTTGAGGTCAGGGTACCATCAACTAAAGATTTGGCATGAGGATATACCTAAGATGACGTTCTGAACTCGTTATGGGCATTATGAGTTCCTGGTAATGTCATTCGGGTTGACCAATGCGCCAACAACTTTCATGAGTTTGATGAATGGTGTCTTTAAGTCATATCTGTACTCCTTTGTGATTGTGTTTATAGATTATATTCTGATTTACTCCAAGAGTAAGAAGGAGCATGCGGAACATCTTTGCATTGTTCTAGGGATATTGAGGCACCAGAAATTTTATGCCAAGTTTTCAAAGTGTGAATTTTGGTTATCATCGGTTGCTTTCTTAGGGCATGTGGTTTCAGAAAGAGGGGTGATGGTGGATGCCCAAAAGATTGAGGCAGTTAAGAGTTGGGTCTGGCCTAGCTCTGTGACTGAGGCTAGGAGTTGTATGGGTCTTGCCGGCTACTATCACAGGTTTGTCAAGAACTTTGCTCTTATTGCTACTCACTTGACAAGGTTGACTCAGAAGGAGGTACATTTGTTTGGTCTGACAAGTGCATGGAGAGCTTCCAAAAGCTCAAGACACTTATGACTACAACCCCCATCCTATCATTGCCGATTAAAGGTAAGTATTTCATTGTGTTTTGTGATGCTTCACATTCGGGTTTAGGTGTTGTGTTGATGCAGGACAAGAATGTTTTAGTGTATGCTTCAAGTCAATTGAAACCCTATGATAAGACTTACCCCACCCGCGATTTGGAGTTGGCAGGTGGTCTTTGTACTAAAGATCTGGAGACACTACCTCTATGGTGTCAAGTGTGAAGTGTTCACAGACCATTGCAACCTGCAACATGTGTTTACACAAAAGGATCTAAATCTGTGATACAAGAGGTGGATGGAGTTGTTGAAGGATTATGACATGACCATCTAGTACCATCCAGGTAAGGACAATATGGTGGCAGACGCATTGATCCAGAATGCAGTTAGCATGGGTAGTTTGGCTTATTTGGAGGTGTCCAAGCGACTCTTGTCTAGGAAGATTCAGACTCTAGAATCTAAGTTCATGCAGTTGGGAATTTCATAATAGGGTGGAGTGTTGGCCAGTATTGAGTTTAAACCCACGTTTCTGGAGGAAATCAAAACCAAACAGTTTTAGGAGGCACAATTGAACAAGCTTCGGAACAAGATGGTGTCCGAGGAGGCCCGAGATGCCACGCTAGACGCTGGTAGGGTTTTGTGCTTTAGAGGGTGAGTTTGTGTTCCTAGGGTTGATGACTTGATATATAATGTGTTGTTAGAAGCTCATGGTTCGCTGTACTCAATTCATCCCAGCGTAACCAAAATATACCGGGACTTGAGGTGACTTTATTGGTGGCCTGGGATGAAAAAGGACATGGCTGAACATGTGTCTAAGTGTCAAAATTGTCAGCAGGTAAAATATGAGCATCAAAGGCCTGTGGGATTGCTTCATAGGATGCCCATTCCTGAGTAGAAATGAGGAAAGGATAACCATGGACTTTGTGGTGGGTCTTTCGAAGACCTTAGAAAAGTACGATTCCATTTGGGTCATTGTAGACAGGATGACCAAGTCAGCTCATTTTATTCTGGTCAGGGTGGATTATAACTCCCAACAGTTAGCCAAGATTTATTTCAAGGAGATAGTGATATTGCGTGGGGTGCCACTTTCCATTATTTTAAACAGAGGTACGCAGTTTACTTCCAAGTTCTGGGCAAGTTGCACAAAGAGTTGGGCACCCAACTAACTTTTAGCACAACTTTTCATCCTCAGACATATGGTCAGTCGGATAGGATGATTTTAAGTCTTAGAGGACATGCTGAGAGCATGTGTGATCGATTTTGGGTGCCATTGGGATCAATTTTTACCATTGTGTGAGTTCTTATACAATAACAATTATCTCTCTAGTATTGATATGGCACCATTCGAGGCACTTTATAGGAGGGGATGTAGATCACCCATAGGGTGGTTCGAGGCTGGTGATGTGAAACCTTTGGGCGTTGACTTAGTGAAGAAAGCTTAGGAAAAGGTGAGAGGTATTCAAACCAAGTTACTGGCATCCCAGAGCAAGCAAAAGGAGTATGCGGATTGCAAGGTAAGGGACATGGCATTTTAGGCTGGTGAACAAGTTTTGTTAAAGGCGTCACCAATGAAAGGGGTAATGGGGTTTAGCGAGAGGGGCAAACTTAGCCCTTGGTATATCGGTCTATTTGAGGTTCTCAAGATTGTAGGGCCAGTGGCTTACAGGTTAGCATTGCCTCCTAGTTTTTCTGTAGTCCATCCAGTCTTTCATGTATCCATGCTGAACCGATACCATGGGGATGGGAGTACATCATCAAATAAGATTCAGTTATGTTAGACAAGGACCTTCAATATGAAGAGGAGTCGATTGTGATTCTTGATCAGGATGTCCAAAAATTGAGGACAAAGGAAATCAAATTGGTAATGGTTCAATGAAAGCATCATCTGGTTGAGGAAGCCACTTGGGAAACTAAGAAGGACATGTGGGACAAGTACCCTCACTTGTTTGAGGATTCAGGTACTACCCTTTTCTCATCTTAGCTCATCTTTTTCATGTTTAATGAATCAGGGATGAATGATGGGTAAATTTATATCTATTGTAATGACCTGTTCCACCGTTATATGTAAGCTTTTCGTGTGAAGTATCGGGCTAGAAAACTTCTAGTTTGGGAAGTTGGAAAATTTGGGCTAGGCTAGTCTTGGATGAATTCTGATCAAGGTAAGGTCCAGGGCAATCCGGGAAATGATTGGGTAAAAAGACCAAGGTTGAGCTTGATTTACGGTTAGCTAAGAATTTAAGGAGTCTTTAGGAATTTTTGAAAATGAATTCGGGTGGGTAGGACTCTCGATATTGAACTTGACGTGAAAGGGTTAGTTTAGAACGTCAAGGTTTGAAGGTATGTTATAAAATGGGCAATTTTGGGGGATTTTTTGAGGTTCTATCCCGTGTTAATATCTATAGCGGTTGACTCTGCTACAGTGGAGAAATTCTCACAATAGCAAAAGTCAAGGCGGTCAGCACTGGTATAGCAGGCGAGCTCCACTACGGCAGTGCCGCTATAGCAGAATGGGGACCGCTATAGCTGAATAAGTCACAGTAAATATGGAAACTTCCCCAAAAAGGTTCAGAATTATTCAAGAACATTTTGGGTAAGGGAAGAGGCAATTTGGGTGACTCCACATCTGTTTTCCACCAAACTTCATCGTAAAGGTAAGGATTTTGCTCCCCTCACTTAGTACTATGATTGTTATGCATTAAAATTGGTAGTTGCAGGCTTGGGGAAAGGTTTGGCTTGACCAAAGGAGGAAGACTCTGATGTAATAAGGGTTCTAAGGTGTAGAATTCTTGGGTTTTGTTGATTATTACTTGGTCATGATTATTTTACCATAATTCGCTAAATGTAACCGAAAAATGGTGGTTCTAGGAGAATTAATGGTAGGAAAGCCCGGGAATAGGTGGAATGATCATGGGTTGGTCTGGGGATTGGGATTCAGGTATAATCCGCGGGATATTTAGACCACATTAATTAACTGTAGTATTATGTGGTTGTTTTTAAACCAAGGGCAAGCAAAAGCTTTAAGAAACGGGAAGGCTCCGATCTAGTAGAGCTTTCAGGCTAGTTCGAGGCAGGTGATGGTTGAATATTTTCTAAAATGTGTTATATGTGCATATTAACTGGTACATAGTATTTCTAAATATTGCATGTTTATGGAATAAGGTAAATTATGTGAAATGATATCTGGTTGTTAATCTTGTGCAATGAACTGATTTAATGCTTGTTGGGTTTACAAGTATGGTTGTATTCATTATGTCTATGGTTGTATGATATCTATGATTCTTTGGTTGGCTCAGGTACCATGCCTTGTATGGGATTTCTATTGGTTGTCTCGAGTACCACGCCTGGTACAAATATCTATCGATTGGCTTGGGTACTACGCCTGGTATAGATTCTATAATGGTTGGTACAGGTACCACGCCTGGTACAGGTTCTATAATGGTTAGCTCAGGTACCACGCCTAGTACAGGTTCTATAATAGTTGGCTCAGGTACTACGCCTGGTACAGGTACTATAATGGTTGTCTCGGGTACCACACCTGGTACAGGTTCTACAATGGTTGGCTCGGATACCACACCTGGCACAAGTTTGATTATACATATTTATTTATTCTTTCTTGTGTTGGTTCCATGAGTGAACCATATTGAATGTTCTGATGCATTTATTTCCTATTGGTCCTTGGGTGGTCCGAGAACTTAAAGGTGAGGTTGAATCTTATCTGAAGTTGTTCTTGTGGTGGTTGCGGACATGGTATATGTGGTTGTTAAGATTAACTAATGACTGAGCATCTTGTTTATACTCACTGGCTTGGATTTACATGTTCTGCCTGGTTTTACTATGTCTTAGTTATTTGTTCATATCTCATATTTTTGGAGCTGGCCGATGATCCTACCAGTACACCATTATTTTTGTATACTAATACTGTACTTTCTCTTCTTTTGTGAGTACATGGCATATTCCGATGGCTGCTACATGACCTCATCTTTAGTTCCGACGTTTCCAAAATCCAAGGGTGAGTTGCTTCTTTCGAGCTTCCATGGGTTCATCTAATTTACTTCTAGTCCATTATTTCGTACTCAGACTTCTTAATTATTAGGGTTGCATCCCTGTATTCTAGACATTACTGGATGTTTTGGTACACGACTTTCAGATTCTAGAGGTATTTCCACAGGATTTTCTTTTTGATTGTTTTAGATATGAATTCTTAGTTTTATTCAATGCAAACTGGTTTTTGCTGCTTAGTTTTGACAAATGTTGGCTTGGTTACTTGGTTCGCTCACCGAGGATTTTGGTTGGGTGCCACTTGCGGCGGGTTAGGTCATGACACAATCAGTGATATGTCAGGGATTTTATATTTCTATGCTTGGTTGGGTTGTTCATGTTATGCCTTGTGGCTTATAGGTGCATTACCAAAAAGACTAACAGTTCTACAAGGTCAGTGAGGATTTTGGGCTGAATTTATACTACCTTGTTGAGGAAACCTACACGAACAGTTACAAGAAATTGCATAGAAAAGTCGGTCATGTATTAGGACTATATGAATAGATATAAGAAGCTTTTGGGGGTGACCGATTGTTTTCTCCAAGATTTGGCTGAGCATATAATAGTTGGAATAGTGGTCAAAGCATGACATTTGAAGATTTGTATGGAGTTTTTATCAGTTTTTGACTTAGTAACTTTAGCTCGATGAGACAGTACTATCCAATTTGGAATTTGTGCTATCGGCCTTAGATAAGGCCAGTTTCTGAAAAGAAATTCTTACAGTTAGCTCAGAACAGGAAAAGATCCCCTTTTGGGGAAAAAAGTCATGATTCGGGGTTGCAGTGAGTACATATGTGTTTTCAAAGGGTTTTTGTACTAATGATGGTTCTGAAAGTGTGATCGAAGAATTTATAGGATCATGGTATTTTACAGGTACATACTTGACACTAGATTTTAGTTACAGTTATCGGATCGTGGTGACTATAATGGATTTTGATGAATCGATTATGTTTAAAACTATGTTTGTGGTCAAATCAAATATTGTGTACAAACAGTTCAAAAACATGAAAATAAGATAGTTGGAGAAGTTTTGGTTCTGAATACTAGAGATGCAATATTATGAGTAAAACAAAAGAGGATTTTTATAGTTAGGATGAGCAAGTGATACTACATATGTAATCTTTGCTTGAGAATGTGTGCATGAGGTCTACTATGGATATTTACAGTTGCTCAACAGTCTTGGTACTTTTTTTGTCCGTTCAAGGGCGAACGGATTTTTAAGTGGTGAATGATGTAACAACCCTCATGATAGTGCTTTTTTAGTTTTTGTACATTACTATTTTATTATTTTCTGTAATTATTTTATGATATTTATGGTATGTGAGTATAGGTGGTACGACTCTCGAGGTGGTTAGTCAAGAAATATGCAAGTTTTTCATTTTGAAATGTTTGAAAGTTGATATGGTTGACTTTAGTCAATATCCATAGAGTTAAGCTTGTATCAAAATTCTAGTGCAATCAGCTCTGGAATGTGATTTTTGGGTTAGTGAGACTTTTGGTTCGGGTTTTGAGACATTCAGATGAGTTTTGAAAGAGTTTTTGAGTTTTGAAAGTTGGAAATTTAATAGAGTTGATCAAAGTCAACATTCAAGGTTAGAAAGCTCATTTCTGACTTTCGAAAATTCTACTAGGTCTAGAGGATAATTTTTGGTCTAGTTGAAGGTTTGGTTCAGTTCCTAAGGCTTTTGAATGAGATTTGAGTTTCTCTTTGGAAATTTGGAGATTTTTAAGTTAAGAGTTCATTCGGTCAACATCCGGTCAAGATAACCTCGATTTGGTGTTTTGATGGTTCTATTGAGTCCAAAATGTTGTTTTCAAGCTAGTAGCATATTTGGTTTGTGTTCGAGAGATTCCAAATGAGTTCCGGGTGGATTTTAACATTTTAATACTTTAGCCTTGTTTAAGCAAAAATGTGTCGATTAAAAGGTCTGTTTTTAGTTCTACATATTAAAAAATTATTTTGAGACTTCCAAAATTTTGAGCATAAATTAGAGGACTGATCTGGAAAGTTTTGATGTAATTTTGATAAGTCAAAATTAGGTTTTTATTGTGAAATATGAAATAATTCTTTAACGAGCAAAAAATATATCTGGCTAGGCAACCGAGTGCGAAATAGAGTTTTGATTGGACGAGTAGATCCATATCATTATTTAAGTCTTACAAAAAAAGAATTGGTACATTTAGAGGTCGTATGATAAAATTATGATCTTTTTACTGAGAAATTAAATTGCCTTGTGCGATAATTCTGGTTCATAAATAGTTGTTATAGATTTTCTGCATTGTGTATTTAAATTTCAGACTGTATTTATTTAGTATTTTGAGCATATTTGGAGTTTCAGAGCTTGAAATAGAGTAATTTGCGCGACATTCTTCTTGGTTTAATGCGGGGGTAAGTATCTAATTTTTATTTTGGTATTTTACCATGATTTCTTTAGTTGATTTTTATTTTTATCCGTGAGTTTGTTGGAAAAAAATTGAGATTTTGTCGATTCGAACTGGGTTTTTGATGAAATTTCATATCTAGGGTCCTTATGTTATGGGTAAACCAATTTTGACATCAAATTTCTAATTTATCAATTATTTCATTATCTTAAACCGCGTATGAACATGAACACTGAGATTTTGAATCAAAATTTAAGAAATCATATTTTGATGATTTGAGGATCGATTTGAATTCTGTTATTGACAAAATTTATATTTGAGTTTCTTACATTATGTGTAATATAATTTTCAAAGAAAATTCTAGTTTTTCACTTTCGAGCTCGGGGTTGACTTTTGGGTTGACTTTTAGGATTGGAAATAAAAGTATAGCAATATGGGTGTTTGTAATTTTGTTTTCTTATGTAGAATATGTATTTAATCAATTTGAGCACGTGCGAAGGTTATTCGGAAGGGAAGGCTTTGAGTTGATCATTTTTGGACTTCATTTAAGACAAGTTGAATCTTTCTTGGACTCTTTTTTGAAAATTTTATTTGTTAGTTGATTGTGATTAGAAGTAATGGGAAATGTGAGTCCCGTATAGGTAAGGTGACGAGCATCTATGTGGATAACAGTGTTATGTGAATGGTTTAACTAATAAATTGACTTGTTTGTTGTACCTTTGATTCGAGAGCATATTTTGTGTGAAATGCATCTTAAGGAAATTATGAGCATGTTACATAATGAAATTTAATCTCCTTTGAGGATTTGGAGTTGAATTATGATGATTTATAGTGAAAATTGAGATTCTAACTCTTGTGAATTAAAATGAAACGTTTAAATGAGTTGGAGTGTGGTGATGGTAAATTGATATGATTGATGTGGTTGGGATTTTCAGGAGTGCACTTACTTTACATATGTATCCAATATATTATATTCATTTGAATCGGAGTGGCACGCCTGCTCAACATTTTTATATATGAATCGGAGTGGCATGCCTCCCCAATATTTATATATGGATTAGAGTGGCATGCCTGCTTAATATTTATATATAGATTGGAGTGGCACGCTTTCCTAATATAGATCTATAAGGATATATTTTGTCGTTATAGTAAAGTAAGAGCATAAGTACCCAACTAAAAAAGTTCCTAAGATGAGAGTTGATAAAATCTCAGGCTAGGGTAAGCTTTGACAAAAATCTAGTGTTCAGTGCCTTAGAGACAGTTGGGGTCTCGTGGTTCATGAATGGTTATGTTGTATCTATTTATGGATAGACGACTATTATAGAATCATGTAGGAAGTTTTGAGATTGAAATTGGGTTCATAGAACTCTGGTTATGGTAGTTGTCGTATCAGAATTAATCCGTAATATCAAAAAAATAAAGTGTATTGTAAAATGAGGGTTTGGGAGCGAGTTTTCAATGTTCTGTAATTTGCACTTCATTGCAACAAAGTGGCTTCTCATTGTGATGAGTCACCGTAGCAAGCTAGTCTTTGTCGTAGTGACTCGTCGTGACAAGACTCCTTGTCATGACAAATAACGGGACAAATTACCTACACTTAATTTAGTTTTCTGTGTTATTTTTCCATAAACTCCTATTTTGTTCCTGAGCTCCTAGAGGCATCTTTCTCAAGAATTAAGGTGTTTTCCTTCGTTTGAGGTAAATACCTTTAGGGGGAAGATTAATGGTAAAATTCTTGAGTTTGAGCCCTAAAAGCATGTGACTAGGGGAACACCTTATGGGTAGGTGTAATTTCACCTAGAATTGGTCCTAGGTTATGTTTCTATGATTCTTAGCACGAAATTACTAATTCTTAATATGATTAAGGCTAATGGAGAACCTTTGGTTCCATAAAGATGAGACCTTTAGGAATAAAAATGACTAAAAAGGGGTTAACTGGATTATAAACCCTTTGGGTGTTGATTATATGAATGTTGTGAGACTAGTTAATGGTTAATTGACCCTTGGGGAATGCTACAGATCTCGAATAAGGATAGAATTAGTGGGTTGAATTCACAAGGCCTAAAATAGAGAGTAAATGATTAATTACTCTTGTATTTGTGTATAGATTTTTAATTCTCTAAAGCGTTGAGGAAGGACAAGGCTATTGCTAAGTAGCTTATGGTTGAGAATACGACAATCGAGGTTGGTTATGATTTAAATTGGAGTTGAAACTTATTTTATTACATGTATGTGATTGAGTTATCTGACTTGTGATTGTTCTTCGGACATATTTGAATGATGAGTGTTTTCATATTGTTCTTGAATGAATAAGCTAGATATACACAAACTGAATTATGAACTTGAAATTATATAAGTGTATTGTGTTGTATCCTGAGAGATAGAATTGAGAACCATAGGTGCATTGACACTATTACTTGTTATGGATTGGGTACCATGAGCTGATACTGATTGATATTTGTACCGATGGAAAATGATTCCAGCTGGGTACATGGACCATGGTGTGTCCCTTGTAGGTCATGCCTAGTTGGACAGAAATAAGACCCTTTAGCATGTGTGTACACCCTTTTTTGTTATTGCATTTTGTTTCATGGTCAGTTATGGTGAGATGGTATTGTGGATTGAGATGAGACTAGAGGTAATAGTTACATTGATGAGAGATAGATGGACATAGATTCGATGTGTTGTGATTATTGAAAGTGAATTCTTTTACATTCTTGTGGTGGTATTCGTGACTTATGCAAATTTGATATTACTATTATTGACTTAACTTGAGATGACTATCTATTGACTGAATTACATGCTAAGTGTTGAAGTGCCTTTTAATTGTTACTTGATTTGATTATATACCTATTCTAAACTGAGTTGGCCTATGATAACTACAATTACATAGTGTTTTATACTGATACTACCCTGTACTCCTCTTTGTCAAGTGCAGACCGTGTTCCAAATGCATAGATGCTATTTCATCTACACTAAGGAGTTTATATTATGATCCAAGGGTGAGCACTATATAACAAGAAATCGTGGATCCTCTCTTGGTCATTTTCCTTCTTCCGAACAATGAGACTTTTACTATTTTTGTTATGTTTGGATATCTTAGACATAGATTTGATTAGAGTTCTTGTACGATAATTTCATCTCTTGGGGATTATTCTAGTAAGTCAATTTTTTCGCACTATTTATATCAATTTTGTCTTTCATTATGGTTTTAAGTTCTTATTATATTATCTCTCTTAAAATTTGGTTAAGTAACAAGATTAAGTTACGGGTTAGTTGGTTCTCCTACCGAAGTGTCAGTGTGGGTGCCACTTATGGCCAATTGTGTCATGAAAAAGTTAGTTTCATAGCCTCGAGTTTATTAATTATCTTACAAGAACGTGTCTAGTAGTCTAGTGGAACAGTACATGATGTGGTGTAGAAATACACCACTTTCGATGCTTAATACTTAGGATTTGGCATGTTCTTTAGCATTTAATCTGTGGATTTGATGTTTTTTGTTAAGTGTGCAGGCAAATAGGATCCTTGAGAAAACTCTGGAATTTAAGTTGTTTTGGTCGCTACAGTGAAGACGACTTCACTTAACGGTCCGTGCTCTCAAATGACGGACCCATCATTGCTACTCGTCGATCAAAGATCTGAAATAGTACAAGGCTAGAGAGATTACACAGCTGAGAAGACGGTCCGTCCTCTCAAAGAACGGATCCGTCTTTGTGACACATAGTTTGAAGATAAGAAAGCCAGGCCAAGTATGGATGATAGTACGACTCCAAAGATGACCCATATTTCTTAAAGACGGACCCGTCCTGTGACCCGTACACCGAAGATCTACGGATATGACAAGTTTAACCAGGATTACGGATCGAAAGAATGGACCGCTCTTCTAAAAGACGGTCTGTCATTGTGACTCGTCATCACTGAAGTAGAGGAGGCACAAATGTAGGCCAAGAACCACTAGTCCAAAAGACGAAGCATCATTCAAAAGAATGGCTCATGGTCCCAACTTGTTTCCTGGCAAGTTGAAGTCCAAGTGGATTGGACCGTCAAGGTGGTGCAAATTTTTCCTTATGGAGTTATTGAATTCGAGAACAAAGAGAGGAAGAGGTTCAAAGCAACCGGGCAGAGGATAAAGGCTTATTTTGGCACAGCAGAGGAGCTCAGAACCATAGAAGCATGGAGCATAGATGAATTCATCCCACATAAGGAGCTTGATGAAGTCTGAGTAGTCAAGTAGCCTTCGTCGTGCCGCGACGTTAAATCAGGCGCTACATGGGAGGCAACCCATGATGTTGTAATTTACTTTATGTTAATTGTAGTGTAAAAGACTATAGAGTGTTGTGGTGAAATCTGAGTAACCAAAACACTTGCGTCGTGTCGCGACGTGAAATCAAGCGCTGCTTGGGAGGCAACCCAAGGTTAAAAGTTTGTTGGTTGTGCAGGTGAGGAGGAAAAGCACAACACTGCAGAAGTCCCAGAGATGACGACTAGGTTTACAGACCGTCCTTTGAAAGGATGGACCGTCGATCTAAGTCGTGGTCTCTGGGAAGATAGCAAGCCTCAAATGAGGAACGACATGTCATCAGGACGGACCCGTGGTTTGAAACACGGTCCATCGATGAAGCCATCATTCCTAGAAGCAGGTAAGTGGAATGTATAGCAGACTACGAGTCCAACAATGGACCGTCATTTGGACTCGTAAAACCCAGGTACAGTACCAGCAGCTGGGTTGGCCCAAGTTTAAATTTTTAGAACTCGGCCCGGATGCTACCTACTTCTCCCCTTCCAAATGGGTAACCGTCATTTTTAAAAGAAACAAAGATAAAAAACACTCCCTCTACCTCTCCTAATCTGACTCTAACTCCCACAAAAAAACTTTGCACGATTCAAGTCCAACACACAGTTGCAAACTCACATAATCCAACTAAGATCATCCCAAGTAATTTATTTGGTTTGTGCCTCATGTTTTTCATTAGTAAACATCATTAGTAAGTCATTTTTTAAATTATTTTTGGAAACCCTAACTCGACTAAGTTGAGGTTGTGTGATGTGGGTTTACAATTTGTATGAATGTATGGGTTGATGCTGTGAAAATCGAGTTATGAAAAGAAAAAACAAAGTCAGAGGGAGTTTCTGATCACAAAAAAAAGGGGTTACCCAGGTTCTAAGGGTCAATCTACAGACCATTTTCCCATCGAACGGACCGTAGAATTGACTCGTAGAACCACAGACGCTTAAAGTCTCAAAACAAAAAGGACGAGTCAACAGGACGGACCATAGTTTTGAACTATGGCCCGTCGTTGGACTCGTCATCACTGAAAGACAAAGAAGAAATGCTGAAGTTGGAAGACGACTCCCAGGACAGACCCATCTTTTCAAAGGACGGACTGTCCTGTGGAATCGTCATCTCTGAAATGTGTACTGTGTAATTTTTTTTTCTTTTTGTTTTCAGCTGTGTGTACTAACGTAGTCTATCCCACAGGTACCATGCCTCCTAAAAGAACACCCAAGAAGACCAAAGCCCAGGAAACAGAGGCCCTCATCCGTAAACATCGACAAATTCAGGATGAGGCCACTGAGTCAGAGGACAGCGGTTTGGAAGAGGTCTATGAAATTCAGTCCGACCCGGAGGCCATTCCAAGGACCACTAGACAACAAGCTAAGGTCCAATCAAAAACCACCCCTCCCCAGTCTGAAGAGGGAGAGGATGAGTCTAGTGCGACTCCGGAAGCAAGTGGGTCCGAAAGGTCAGAATCTGGAGAAGCTTCAGAGTCCGGTAGCAAGCACGAAGAAGGGTCAAAATCAGAGGATGAGAGTGCGAGCCCAAGCCATAGTGGGGATGATATCAAGGGCAGTGAAGAGGTTCCAGCTACTGCAGAACAACCTGTTGATGAAGCTGCTCCGGTGGAACCTCCGACCTTCAGATGCAAAAATATTGGCGTCCGAGATCAGGTTCATTGGGCTGTTGAGGGTTCATCTAGACTCTACCATGAGGGTCTGGCATTAAATGACAAATTACACAACCGGTGGAGCATTCACGAAGAAGTTGAGATCCGGTCGGCAGGTTTGGAAGATATGGTAGAAGTCAAAGAGTTATATGATCACTATGGTCTACAGTGGATGAGTCGGCCGGGTGGTCCATACAACCCGAAAATTGTCCATGAATTTTATGCCATCTACGCAGCCACTTTGATAAACCAGTGCAAAAAAGGGAAGAATCCGAGGTCTGAGCCAGCACTTAAGAGCATACAAATTCGGGGGGTACAAGTTGATATCTCCGAGCGCAACATTCGACGCTTTCTTTATGGCCCAAATTTTGTAGCGCCAGTCTCACAGCCTGACTTAGATGCTCGTATGCAGCAAGTAACAGAGAAAAAGATACCCTATCACTGGATTGCCTCACTCATCACAGACGGCAATCCACCTTGGTTGACAGAGCGGATCCCAAATATTGGCAAGGCAACATTGAATGTAGCTGGTAAATTTTGGTGGGCAATGGTTAGACACCGGTTGGTCCAAACTACAGCAGATAATACTCTTACCACCGACCGAGCTATCTTGGTTGCTTCTTTCATGGCCCGCTACGACATTATTATTGCCCGCATTATTTCGGAAGAGATTAGAGAGCAGACACTGAGGCTCTCCACCACCATGCCGTTTCCTTGCCTTATTACTCAGATTCTGCAAGCTGCAGAGGTTCCTGAGATACCTGGAGTAGACTGGACCATTATTGCATCCAGTTTTAAGGATGTTGCTTTGATTAGAGACGTCACCAACCTGGTGGCACACTCTAGAGCCTATGCCACAATAGCTGACTTTCCAGAGCCTAGTGGTGATTTGCCACCGGATGCATTGGTCGTATTTGACGAGTAGACCAGACCAGGCTCCGGACCTTCAGCAGCAGCCAGTCCATCTTCATCAGCCCAGTCTAGATCATCCAGCAGCCAAGGTCAGTCACAGGGCTTCACTAGTGAGGTATTCAATAAAGTCGTTAAAGAGGCTTTTCAGGCTGAGGAGTAGATTAAGAGATTTTCTACCGCTATGAAGCCGTTGATTTGTCGTGAGATAGCCGACGCCATGGTACCAGTCTAAAAGTCAATTGATTGTTTGAATGTACGACTGGACACCATTGAGATTCGAGTTAACGAGAGGCTGTGGACCTTGTCTATTCCAGACATCACCGCCATCATCACTGAGCTTGCCAAAGTCTGAGCGGATCTAGAGGTGATCCAGCAGAGACAGGTGCCAGACATACAGTTGTCGATAATTAAGACCGCAGATTATGAGTTTACTTATTTATTGGCACGATCTCCCCCTCGTGAGCCTGTTGCAGACCTTGCACCGGAAAAGAAAAGAAAGAGGAAAGATAAAAAGGTTGCAGGTGATAACGCCCATCTCACTCCTAAATCGCAGAAAAAAAAGAGATGAGAGGGTTGCCAAGAAGGCAAGAAAAGCAACGAGGTTGACGGAAAAGGGCTCTTTGGTAGAGCAATAGATTAAGGTAGATGGCAGAGGCCGAGGTGGATTCAGGAGTTGTACGGTACCTTCTTCAGACCCCAGTGCGGGAGTAGTTGATGTTGGAGCTGCAGAGGCAGCTATTACTGTTGATGATGGAGCTGATCGGGCAGTTGTTACTACTGAGGCAAGGCCAGCGGAGTTAGCCTCAAAAGATGTTAGTGCTACGGGTATCGATCTTGAGGGCCCGAAGGATGTGACACCAGACACCGGCGCTTAGGCGCCACATGTATGCTCTCACCCCTTTATGTTTTTTATTACCATTAGTGCATTGAGGACAATGCACACATCTTTTTGGTGGAGTGGGGGTACCATTGGGTGTTCGCTATTTTGATAGGTCTCTCGGAAAAGTCTGAGTAGCCGAGAGAGACCCACGTCATGCCGCGATGTTAAATCAGGCGCTGCATGAGAGGCAACCCATGAGTGTACTCACAAGGTACCCGAATCCTTAGGGTTTTCTTGCCTGTGTTCTTTCCCTAAGGATTGTTATTTCTATTGAACCGGCTTGTTTAGTATAGGTTGTAGATAGTAAAAGAAGAAAGGGAACTTAGCGCAATCTGTGATATGATTTTTTTCGGAACTAAAATTTTGAAAAATGGAACCCCTCCGAATTTTGTGTGACATGATTGTATTTGGTTCTTGACAGACTAACCACTATGGATCTGTGCATGACATTGTAATTAAATCGACTTGATGAACAACTTAAGCTAGGACACGAACCTAATAAGTAGCATGTAATCATTGACTCTGTGCCATGAGTGTGTGAGCTTAATTTGTTGGTTCTTGCTTTGTGTGCCAATCTAGAACTTTCCCGATTAGTCTCGCTTAAGTTGTAGGATGATTGGTTAGGAAAGTATCATAGGCCATTTTTGAACTAGTCCACTTTATCCAAATGACCGACCAAATGATGTAAATACCCTTTTTGATCCCTGAATTTTGAGCCTAAATTGCCCCTTACTTTGTTTAGCCCTATTACCTTCCCCGTCTTTTTGTAAACCTTTAGTTTGGACCTGGTCCCTCCTTGGACATCGTGTACCTCAACTCAGGCAAATCGCCTAAGTTGAGGGTGGCCACTATAGAGGTGAGTGAAGAGTAGGGGTATTGAAAGAGAAGGCTAGTAATGAAAAAGGGAAATAACGGGTGCAGTGGCTGTGTTAAAAAAGAAAGAAAAAAAAGAGAAAATAAATAAAAGAAAAAAAGAATGAGAAAAGAGAAAACAAAGGAAATTAGTTGATTTTGACATAAAAGCCGCACCCGCCACTTGTAAAAAAAAAAAAAAAAAAAAAAAAGAGGGAGAAAAAAGGGAGGAAATAAAGAAAGTTAGCCTGATAAGTGGAATAAAGATAGCATAGTACCAAGGAGGGCTTAGTAACTAAATCCCATATCTACCATGCCCATCCCCGAGCCTATGTTACAAGCCAAATAAAGTCCTATCGTGATCTTGACCAAGTTGTCCGAAGACTGAGGCGTAGAAAATATGGGGAAGCCTATGGTATTGTGAACGCATTACTTGAATATATATTGTGAGTGTGAGTGTTAGTTCAGTCCCTGAGATCTTGATTTTATTGATGTGCGATAAGGACTTCTTTATGGTAAGGGCACTAGAGCAACGTTGACTGCTAACTGTTGGTGTGAGTCTCGTATGTGTATGCTATGTCGTCTGTTGATAATGTAATGTAATTAATGGATCCTCTTGTGTTGTCTTGATGAACGGGACATAGTCACTGGTTTAGTGTTGAAAAGGGAGGGGGATACTTTTTATGTGTTGAATTGCTAAATCAGATAATTGCCTTAGTTCCTAGTTTTCTTTTACTATAGCATCATGATAGAATAGTTATTGTTGTATCGCTTGAGGACAAGCAACAATCTTAAGTTGAGAGTGTTGATGTGGTGTAGAGATACACCACTTTCGACGCTTAATACTTAGGATTTCCGCATGTTCTTTAGCATTTTATCTGTGGATTTGATGTTTTTTGTTAAGTGTGCAGGCAAATAGGATCCTTGAGAAACCTCTGGAATTTAAGTTGTTTTGGTCGCTATAGTGAAGACGACTTCACTTGACAGGCCGTGCTCTCAAACGACGGACCTATCATTGCTACTCGTCGATCAAAGATCTGAAATACTACAAAGCTGGAGAGATTACACGATTGAGAACACGGTCCGACCGTCCTCTCAAAGGACGGATCCATCTTTGTGACACGTTGTTTGAAGATCAGAAAGCCATGCCAAGTAAGGATGAAAGGACGACTCCAAAGACGACCTATCTTTCCAAAAGACGGACCCGTCCTATGACCCGTAGACTGAAGATCTGCGGAGATGACAAGTGTAACTAGGATTACGGATCAAAAGAACGGACCGTGCTTTTAAAATACGGTCCTTCATTGTGACTCATCATCACTGAAGCAGAGGAGGCACAAATGTAGGCCAAGTACCACGAGTCCAAAAGATGAAGCGTCATTCAAAAGAATGGCTCGTGGTCCCAGCCGTCGTTTTAAGGAGCAGACCTTGAACAGTAGGACTACGGTTGACCTGAGAAGACCACGGACTGTCGCCCAAATGACGAACCGTCAACCTGACCCGTGGTCCCTGCCAACCCAGTTTACCAGTTGGATTTGGAAAGGACTTCTTTTTGTCTATAAATACTTTCCCCTAGGTTTTTATTTACGTTCGTTGAACATTATTACACGTTACTTTTCGGATATTTGGTACATTACTTTTGTGTTGAATTCAAAGACCAGTTCTTGATAATTCGAAGTGTTCTTGGGATTATTCTTCAAGATTTCGGTTTTCTTTATTCTTCTTTGTAAGTATCTCTTAATGATTGATCAAACAAACATTGATTGCATGCTTATGAATATGAGTAGCTAAATCCACAACTACAGTTGTGGAAACCATGAAGGATTAACGAAGTAGGCTAAGTACGTAGGTAAGCTAGGGAGGTGTTTATGCATGTATTGTTCTTCCCTTCGCTTTGATTGCTTTTTAACAATTGCAAACGTTAGAACTCGCCTTATCCCTACTTGCATGACCAAGGAGGTAACGGATGGGAAAAGGGTTGTAAACAATGAGATTCTAGGCTACCAACCCTCGTCTAATAGCTTGACCTTACCAGGAATAGCTAATCTCGGATCAAGGGTAAGGGTTAGTAAAGCGACACCCGCGGCCTGACCAAGGCGTGAGGTGAAATTCTCCTAGTTGCCTGACCAAGGAATTAGAAGAGCCCAACTTACCGATTCTGCATGCTAAGCACCAAACTAGTGACCCAAGTACGAAAGCCTTACTAAGTAATGATCTCATGGGGACCATTGCCCTAGTCACTTCTCTTATTGATAATAATCCTTGATATTGACACTGGATAGTTGATACTTTTGTTACAATAATTACTTTTTACTACAAAAAAAACCCTTACGGGAAATATTTTACTAAAAGCTTAAAGTAAACATAAATCGACCCTAGTCCTACCATATTCCCTGTGGGATCGACCCCAACCTTTAGTTGGGTTCTATATTTGAACAGCGACCGCTTGCGCTTCTTTTAGAGGTGTAATTTGGGCGCATCAGTCCAGACACGTTTGCACTTTTCTTCAGGAGGCTACAGGACTTAAGGAAAACTTAACTTCTTTCTCCCTTCATGCTATTACTTAATTCCAATTGGTATCTATCGATCCAAATTGGTATCTGACTCTTTCACTCTTATTCTCACAGATGGTGAGAACACACTTTAGAGGGTGGAGCAGAGGTGCCAAAACTAGTTGTTGAAGTTGTAAGCAGCAGAGGAAGGAAGAGAGGAAGATCTAGGGGAAGGAGGGACCAAGGGTGGAGTTCAGGCCGCAGTTCTAGCTTGGGAAAGGTCCGCTTCTCCTCCCCAACATAAGGATCTTCCCAAAGTTTTAGAGGAGGAAGCAATACCAGTTCAAGGGATAGGGGCATCACCTATTCAGAGAGATGCAGTGCCAGTTCTGACTTCATCTAATATGATCCAATAGGTTATGAATTTTTTGAGTGGACTACCAAGGAATGGGATTACTCTTGCAGTACCCACCGTACATTATTTAATGACCCAGCATGCTGCAGTTATGACTCCTCAAATGGATGAGGCTTCAAAAATAGGTATCTTTCTATATATCCAGTGACAGGTTTGGTGATGACCGATGACGAGCATGAATTTTTCTTCAATTTTGTGAAAATGAAACCTTTGGTATTTTATGGGTTGGAGTCTGAGGATGTTTATGAATTCATCATTGACTGTCATGAGCAGCTGCACAAGATGGGTATTGCTGAGAGATATGGTGTTAAATTTGTTTCCTTTCAGTTGCAAGGGGATGCCAAAATATGGTGGAGGGCATTCGTGGAGTGCAGGGCTACTGGGCCACTCTCTATGTCTTGGAGTAATTTCTACCATGTGTTTCTAGAGAAGTATATTCTGCACACTATGAGGGACCGAAAGACGGATGAGTTTGCTAACATTAAGCAGGAAAATTCTTCATTGCGGCCTATGAGGAACACTTTCATGCTTTGGCTCATTACTCTTCATAGTTGATCAATATAGAGGAAGAACGAATCCACCATTTTGTGAAAGGTTTGATCACAGGGCTTTAGATTTTGGCTCTGCAGGTAGCATCCTCCGATAAGTCTTTTCAAGAGGTTATTGAGTTTGAAAAAATATTGAGGGTGTAAAGCAAGAGGGTTATGTGAAGAGTGATTCCAAAAAGCCCCGATTTAGGGGAAACTTCAGTGTTCAGTATTCCAGGGGCCAGAGTTCACGGGAATACCCTGCGTGCCCCATTTGGTCCACGATACAGGTTTCTACTGGAGGTCCATCAAAGGCCATCCAACCTTTGTAAAATTTGGTGGTTATCTCACTTTTTTTGCTTTATTGTAGCAACCTAACTTTGACCATACATGTTATAAGTGCAGCGAGGTTGGTAATATGAAGAGTAATTGTCCTTGTTATCGACAAACAGTTCAGCAGTAAGCTCCCAAAGCTTTAGTTTCGGCAGGTAGAGGTAATGGGTATGACAGAGATCATCTGCATGGAAGCAGGGTGCTCACATAGTTGGCAGGGGTGGCACCCATCCCAATCGAGGCAGTGGTAATGGTAGAAAAGTTAATCATCCCAACAGGGGCAGTGCACAAGCAAGTGGTAAGAACTATTTCTATGCTTTTCTAGGCATACCAGAGGCAGAGGTGAGCAGATGCGGTAATCACAAGTACTATTCTTATCTGTGGCCACATGGCTTCAGTTTTGTTTGATTCTGGTTTTACTTTTTCATATATGTCTGCTGATTTTGCTGAGGGGTTTGACATGATTTATGAGTGATAACGCTCAAACTACACCTCAATTTAAGAAGCGTAAGCGATCGTTGTCAAATATATAACCCAACAAGGTTGGGGTCGAATCCCACAGAGAATATGGTGATGATTAAGACTTTAGTGAAGTAGATGACTAGTTGTCAATCGTTTCCAGTAAATAAAAGGGGGGTTTTGTAATCAAATTGTAAACAAAATAATAATAAACGTAGGAGTTTAAATCAGTATGAGAGAATGCGAACTAGGGACGTGGTCACCATGGCGTTGTAACAATGTCGATTCTAGGCTTAACTGGGTTCTTTCTATATGCGTGTCACGATGTGATTGCGTCAATTGTATCGTCTAAACATCTCTCGACCAAATAAACAAATTTCCTTTTATCTTCTCTCGATTTCAAAAAGATGTGCTTTTTAGCTCTCAATCCTAACATCAAGTAGATTAATCCAGTTACGGCATTAATCTTTAAGACGAGAGTTGGTAGTCTCGAATCCTTGTTGTTAATCAAGTTTCCCGGTTTTAATCTCTTTCTCAAGCAAATTAAACCTAGGCATGTTCTAATGTTTGCACCCCACTAGAAAACGTGACATAATGTATGATTAACAACGTGACAATACATATATCGAACCCAACGCTACCCGGAATCTATATTGCTACGTTTGCCATGGCTCCCACAACCCTAGTTGCGGGAGTTTTAGTTACTCATGCTGGAAGAAGAAAAGAAGTAATTCATTATAAAGGAAAGAAGATTCTTACAATATGATGAAAATACTCTTCAATAATCCAAGAACAAGAACAACCAAGAACTCAAGAACACGAATTCAAGAATCCGAAAATGTGTTGTTGCTCTCAAAAAATGACTAAAAACTATTCTAAAACTATTGGGTGAATTCTAATTACATAAACCTATCATAGGGTATTTATAGGAGTCAAAGAAACCAAATCCAAAACGGGCTAGGAATCCCCAAAACGCGGGTCGCCGACGTAAGCTACTGCCTTAGCGTGACGGTCAGGCTGACGGACCGTCACTGCTTTGACGGACCGTCGCCTGGACCGTCAGCCTTAGGCAGTAGCACTGTCCCTTTGCTGCCTTGGAGTGACGGTCCCAGTGACGGACCGTCACATGTGTGACGGGCCGTCACTCAGGCCGTCACACTTAGGCAGATTGCTCTTTTTCGCGTATTTCCGTCCGTTTCCGTGTTTGTTTCCATTTCCTACAAATACAACATAAAAACATCAAAAAAAACAATGGTTGCTTGAAAACGTACGATTGTTCTTAGTAAAAAGGAGTCGAAAGTGACGTAAATTAGCGTCACATCAACACCCTCAACTTAAAACGTTCGCTTGTCCTCAAGCAACATGACATAAAACAATAATACGACTCAACTAAGAACACAAACTCATGTCTATAGCACTTCATGGTCATTCAAAACTTATTCAATTAAATCAAGCTCCCTCGTAGCACACGTATGTATGAAACACTAACTTGCAAGGATCCAAACATGTCATTCCGATATGATAGAACATTATGCATACACACGCGTAGCTATCCTAACAATCAATAGACAATATAGACATCTTGGTGCCCTCACCACAACGAAATCCCACACACAAGATTTGGGGACTAGGTAAGCGCTCACGACTCACAAACGATTTCAAACCAATGCACATGCGATACCTAGAGCTTGGCCCTTACTATACTATTTCGGTTCTTCAGAAAGCTACTCCAGGATCACTACAGGACTTGTTTAGGCTTTGTAATGAGGCTTGGTGCAGTATGTAATACAATTTTAGGGAGTTAGTGACTACCCTCACTTGAACATTTACATTCTTATCACACATAACTCACTTATCCATCCCATTCACCTTTTATTTCTTGATTCAGATACAAGGTGCGGCTTTTTTTGACAATTCTTTTTGTTTCTTTTTCGATCTTTTTCATCATTCTTTATTTTTTTCTTTTCTTTTCTTAGGCGCACACCCGGATTTTCATTCTATTCAACAACAATCATCTCCATCCTCTTTTTCTTCTCCTTTACCACTGTAGTAGCCACCCTCAACTTAGGTTGATTGCCTACGTCAAGGTGCACAATGTCCATTGGTAGGACCAGGGCCAAAACAGGGTTTACCTCTATAGTAGCCACCCTCAACTTAGGTTGTTTTGCTTACGTTGAGGTGCACGATGTCCAAGGAAGGACCAGGGCCAAGATAGGGATTCAAAGTTAAACAGGAATGGTGACAGGTTATTGAAAGAATAAGGTCAATTATGGCTCAAACAGGGATCAAAGGGAGTATTTGCATTTGGACGGTCTTATAGGTTAAGTGGACTGCACACAAAAAGGGCCTGTGATCCTTTCCTAAGCAACCAAACTTCAAACTTAACAAAATAGACCGGGCAAGTTCTAGATGCATGCACAGAGTAAGAATTTATGACAATTAATCTCACACACTCTTAGCACCAAGAAACTATATCGCTACCAACTATCAAACAACCGCTCGGCTTAAGCATACTCATTCTAATCATATTCACACAATGACATTCAAGGATCCAGACAGTCAATTGTTTCAACATAAGCTCAAAACCAGAAAATTTTTCAAAGGGCCTCATTTTTAGATAAGAACAACGCATGCTTGCTATAGACATTAAAAAAAATTTAAACTAACAACCTAAACATGCCGGTTCTACTAGATAGCACACCGGAGGGAAAAGAAATCGGCAATAAAAACCCTCGGTGGTGACTCACAGGTTTCCCAACACCCTCAACTTAGACTCATGCATTGTCCCCAATGCATACATATGAAAACTAAAAGCTGTGAGAATAAAGGAATACCTGTGAAGTCGATATGACTCAGCTTCTGGAATGATGTTGGAGACCGCCTGGGTCTCCAAAACAAGAGAACTCGATGGAGTACTTGTGTGCGCCAACCTCATGTTGCGCTCCAACTTCTTCTTTTATTTGCTCCGCCGCTAGTCGTAACCGCTTCTTCGCTCTTTCTTTGTAGATTCTCTTGCGGTGTTTTCGTTTCCTTGAGCTATTTACACCGCTTTCCACAACATGCTTCTCTTTTCGCGGCATCCTTCTCACAACAGCTAGCGTCTCGACCAAACACTTCTCCTCAAGGTGCACATCCGCAGGAGCTTCCTCAACAGCATTGATGACCGCGACCACCCTCCTGTCACTTGGTTGCTTCATCAATTTAGACACATCGAACTTGACCACTTCATTGTTCAATCGGAAGGTCAGTTCGTTTTTCTCCATGTCAACCAATACTCTCGCCGTAGCTAACAATGGTCGTCCCAAGATTATGGGAACTTCGAAGTCCGCTTCGCAATCCAAAATCACAAAGTCAGCTGGGAAGATAAGCTTACCGATCTTTATTAGCACATCAGACAAGATCCCTACGGGTCGCTTTACCGAACGGTCAGCCATCCTCACTCTCATGGACGTTGGTTTAGGAGCTCCCAAACCCAATTTGTTATACACTGCTAGCGGCATCAAATTGATACTAGCACCAAGATCACACATAGCTCTTCCGAAGTTGAGCTTCCCGATAGTACATGGAACAGTGAACGCACCTGGATCTCCTTTCTTTTCCACTAATGATCTAGAGGAAATAGCGCTGCCGTGATGGAGGTTGTCTTCCGGCTCAAAACTTACCGTCCTCTTCTTTGTGATCAAGTCCTTCATGAACTTGGCATAACCGGGCATTTGTTCCAGAGCTTCCACCAATGGTATGTTTATTGAAATCTGTTTTAACATGGTCATGAAGTTCAGGACCTTACTATCGTCAGCTTTCTTCTTCAACCTCTGGGGGAAAGGGGGTGGGTGTCGAAACATCATAGTTGGAAGCTTTTCAGCTTCCTTGCGTTTCTCTGCGGGCTTTGGCGTTTCCTCCTCTACCGCCTCTTTATCATCCGCACTATCATCTTGAGCATGAATTACCGGATGTGATTCCGGTAATACTTTTCCGCTTCTTGTGGTGATCGCCATACAGCTTGCATCATTCTGCGGATGAGTAGTGTCGCTCGGCAAAGTACCTATTTTCCTTGGGTTTAGAGATGCCGAGATGTGACCCACTTGCTGCTCTAGTTGCTTGATCGCGGTTGAGTGTGACTCCACTACCAGACTCAATGTTGATAACTCATTCCGTATTGCCTTTACCCCAGAGTCGGTCAATTCCACCTTAAGCAGCATCTTCGCCATCATGTTCTCAAGTTTGGACGTCTCAGCCTCGCTGCCAGCTTTATCCCGATTACCAGGTGGTATATACAACCCACCTCTATCGGTGTTGTTCCTCCAGTTTCCTTGGTCGCGATTTTTGTAGCCACCATTCTCATAGTGGTTGTCTCTTGGATAGTTCCGACCTTGGTTTCCCTGGCCATTGGCCTGGAAACCCCCCAAGTAATTGGCTTCCTCAGTCTCTATACCTTGGGAACCCACATCTTGTACCTTCTCTATACTTCCTGACGTCAAGTGCCTTGTCAAGAGATCCAACTGTGTTTTAAGATGCGCCATGTCTTGGTCGCGCTCCTCCTCTTTCCTTCTCTGCTCTGCTGACATGCCAACTGTATAGGTGCTAGCTGCAACCTCTGAATCTCGTGTGTGCCAGGCCCTGTTGGTCTTGGTGAGCCTGTCTAGAATAGCTGTGGCGTCGGCAAAAGTGCGACCCATAAACGCTCCACCTGCTGCGTTATCCAATGTCGGCTTGGTAGCCGAATTTAGTGCCCGGTAGAATGTCTGCATCAAGAATTCGTTGTTCAGCTGATGGTTGGGGCACTGTGTCAGTTTCTTCTTAAATCGCAACCAGGTCTCGTGCAGTGCTTCGTGCGGTTGCTGCCTGAAGTTGCTGATTTCGTCCCTCAACTGTATCATCCGAGAGGGAGGAAAGAACCTTTCTAGGAAAGCTCCTCTCAACTCTCCCCACGTTGCGATAGAGTCGGGGGTCAATTCTGTCAACCACAACGCTGCCTCATCAGACAGAGACAACGGAAACAACCTAAGCCTGATCGCAGTCTGACTCACTCCTGGCAGTTCGAACGACTTGCAGATGCCCACGAAATTCATTAAGTGCTGGTTTGGATCGTCACCAGCAACACCGCGGAACACACCTCTCAAATTCAGCAACTGAATCATCGTGCTAGTGATATTGAACTTTGCTCCAGGCGGTAGCGGTGGAACAACAATGGCGCCCGTAGCGCCAGCTCCATCTAGATCGAGATCCTCATCATTCCGTGCGACATCATCCAGCAGACCACCAACATTTAGATTTTGTTGGGCCTGCAGTTCTGCAGCGATCCTCGCTGCCTCTAGTTGTGCGGCCATATTCCGCCTCAATGTTCTAGCAAGCTCGGGGTCGTAGGGTAAAATTTGTTCACCCGAGCTTCGGGTACTATGCATGCACAACTTTGTACCCTGTCAAAACAAAAACAACAAACAAACGTAAAGCAGGAAATTATAACAAAAAGTCAAATAGACACACTAGACTTAATCAAAAACCGTATTCCCCGGCAACGGCGCCATTTTTGATAACGCTCAAACTACACCTCAATTTAAGAAGCGTAAGCGATCGTTGTCAAATATATAACCCAACAAGGTTGGGGTCGAATCCCACAGAGAATATGGTGATGATTAAGACTTTAGTGAAGTAGATGACTAGTCGTCAATCGTTTCCAGTAAATAAAAGGGGGGTTTTGTAATCAAATTGTAAACAAAACAATAATAAACGTAGGAGTTTAAATCAGTATGAGAGAATGAACTAGGGATGTGTTCACCATGGCGTTGTAACAATGTCGATTCTAGGCTTAACCGGGTTCTTTCTATATGCTTGTCACGATGTGATTGCGTCAATTGTATCGTCTAAACGTCTCTCGACTGAATAAACAAATTTCCTTTTATCTTCTCTCGATCTCAAAAAGATGTGCTTTTTAGCTCTCAATCCTAACATCAAGTAGATTAATCCAGTTACGGCATTAATCTTTAAGACGAGAGTTGGTAGTCTTGAATCCTTGTTGTTAATCAAGTTTCCCGGTTTTAATCTCTTTCTCAAGCAAATTAAACCTAGGCATGTTCTAATGTTTGCAACCCACTAGAAAACGTGACATAATGTATGATTAACAACGTGACAATACATAAATCGAACCCAACGCTACCCGGAATCTATATCGCTACGGTTGCCATGGCTCCCACAACCCTAGTTGCGGGAGTTTTAGTTACTCATGCTCGAAGAAGAAAAGAAGTAATTCATTATAAAGGAAAGAAGATTCTTACAATATGATGAAAATACTCTTCAATAATCCAAGAACAAGAACAACCAAGAACTCAAGAACACGAATTCAAGAATCCGAAAACGTGTTGTTGCT